>JBBBDQ010000812.1:297500-402500 GCA_037127315.1 Ascarosepion bandense
ATATAAAAATATAAATAAAAATAAAAATATTAAAAGATATTTTATATATTGTGATTATATATATAAAGCTAATAACCAAAAAAAGTCTCAGAAATATTTGTCATCAATTTTACTAAATTTGAACATAAAAATTTTAATAATTATACACTAATATTTATATCTGCTCTCCTTGGGCTTCTTGACAAAATACAAAGGAGGGTCTGTAACGTGGTTGATACTGACTTGGCAGACCGGCTGCAGCCGCTCTCACACCGGCGTGATGTCGCTTCCCTGTGCCTCTTCTACAAGTACTTTCATGGCTTCTGCTCCGATGAGCTTAGATCACTGGTGCTGCCTAAGCAGAAATTTACACGAGATACTAGATTAGCAACTAGGTCCCACCCTTTTACAGTTAAACAAATAAAATGTAACCGTAAATTCTACTCCAACAGCTTCTTTTCTCGCGCTTCCCGCCTGTGGAACTCCCTTCCACAAATCTGCTTTCCCGACAGTTACAATCTCCAGGTGTTTAAATGTAGGGTCAATAGATACCTCCTATCACACTAACTCCCAACTATTCTCACAACACTCTCATCTACCCAACCCTCATTCTCGGTATCCTAACCCGCCTGTCAGCCACCCTCTGTCATTTCCTATATTTAATCAGCCTTTCTCCACTCTACGTAGCCCCCTGCACAGTAGTGGCAATGACATGCCTTGCTCGGGGTGAAACGCTTATAAAATATATATATATATATATATATATATATATCTATATATCTATATCTATATATATATATATATATATATATATATATATATATTAGTGTATAATTATTAAAATTTTATGTTCAAATTTAGTAAAATTTATGACAAATATTTCTGAGACTTTTTTTTGGTTATTAGCTTTATATATATAATCACAATATACATGCTAAAATTCTGCTTTCTTCTACCGAACGCCCAGAGCCCAGAGGGAGAATCGCCGACTGACGCCAATTCGGTCGGGTTTCAATCCTGGGTTAAAAGCAGTCGGTGTCTAACCGTACTGGTGAGCTGCGAAACAGATCTGTCTGCGGATGACTATATATATATATATATACAGTTCTGGTAGAATTAATTGCGTCATGGTTGCCTTTTTTTCTCACTCACCTACTATAATTTGCAGTCGACAAAATCAAGTACATACATTAATCATTAACTGCCGTATCTTTTGGGTTTGACGAGCAGCTTTTTGCTGTGAAATAATGTATTATCCATGAAATTGTAGAAGATCTAATTTTTTCTAATATATATATATATATATATATATATATTGCTGAATAATTATAAAAATGTTCATGCTCAAATTTAGTCAAATTTATGACAAATATTTCTGAGATTTTTTTGGGTTATTAGTTATATATATATATATATATATAGTTCCGGTAGAATGAATTGCTCACTCACCTACTATAATTTGCAGTCGACAAAATCAAAAACAAACATGCGCAAAATTAAAAGTATAAAATGGCGACAATTTAGTGTCGTACTCTCTCTCTCTCTCTCTCTCTCTATATATATATATATATATATAATGAAGGTTGATTCTTTCCTTTTTCTCTTTATTCCACTCTTTTTCTGTTTATAATAATTAGGTTTCTCTCTTCCTCTGATAATTATCTCTCTGCTCGCTTAGTATTCATATTTGCGCGCATCATTACAAAACAGTCTATCGCCATACTTCATCTATTTACGGGGATTGTGGTGGCATATTTTATGGAGGCACACATTTCTCGGCTTGCATTTCTCTCTGCATAGATAAAAGTGTGAATCATCTTTCTCTCTATTAATTTGCATGTAATAAGGCATAAAATATCCATGAATAAACCATTAAGTTACAAGCGCCCTTGCAGGTGGGTCGTCATAAATCTTATTATAACCGAAGCCATCACCAGAGGCTAATTAAAATTCCTCATAACAACGACTAAATTATCTTATTAACTCGCCATTTTATACGTCAAATGTGAAATGTGACATCAGAACAATCGTTATGAAGACTTCATTTTACCCCAGTACAATAAAAATAAAATGTTTGTGTAAAATCATATTATATTTTTGCTTGTTGATTATTTAATTACTAACATATTTAGTTAATCGTGTACATTACGCTCTGTCAATACATTATGAATAATGCCCTATTGTTTAACGTCTGTTTCAGTGAAGGGAAAAAGTAGTCAATTTTAAAAAAATCATTTGTATCTTCTTACTTCTTCAAATGAGGACCAGGTTTTATAATTATGATTGTTAAAGCTCAGGAAAATTTTTGCGGTCAAACTCAAATGGATCTTAATCAGTGAATTAAAAATTATGGTTGATCAGAAAATTCAAATAGTAAAATATATAAGATTTGTAAATTTTACTGCCGCCGAAACAAAACTGCTCTCCTATAACTACCATAGAGAAACCTTCCTGCCCGCCATCAATATGGAGAGCGACACACTGCACTTCCTTGGTTTCACTTTTTCAACCGACCTCAAGTGGAATGACTACATCGAATATATAGTTGCATCTACTGCTTCGAAGTTTGGGTCACTGTTTTGGACCAGAAAGTTTTTTCTTGTCAGTGTTTATCTTGCATATTTATTCGTTCATACAATGAATACTGTTGCTATATCTGATCGGGTGCTCCTGCTATTCACCCCGAGGTCCTCAACAAAATCCAAAGAAATATCTGCAATATAATTGGTCTTTACTTGGCATCTCCTCTTCAGTCATTTTCTTCCTTCTGTCTTTTCTAAAAGATAGTTTCATGGCAACTGCTCTTATGGGCTTTTTTCCCTGGTAGCAGCGGACCTAGCAATAAATTCAATATGGTCTTTCTATTTCATGTTAGTTGAGAACGTTATCCCGAAAAGACGCAATGAGTCACACTCACTGGGAACGCCTACGTTAGTACAAAAAGATCTAGACGATTGGCCATTCAGGATAACTTTAATTACATCATATAATAGAAAGGACTTTATAAACTCAAAAATTACTCCAGAGACACGATCACTTTTCAGCTTCTAGAGAAGACCTGTATGCCAAATCCTGTCAAAGCTTTCGGGATCTCTAATACTAGAGTCCCGCCTTCACTGTTTTTATCTAGAACTCATAGACTAGTTAACCTGGAAAAACGAAAGCCGAATTATTTGCCTGATAAAAGGTCTTACGATGAGAAATTATGAACCACGAATTGATTAGTGCCTCCAGACGTTTGTCAAAAAGAAGTAAACAGCTAATAGTACGATAGTTGGAAGGAAGGACCGGGTGGCTCACCATAGTTTTTGAAAACTGGAACAGATGGTGATTTCCAGCAGACAGGAAAGTAAGAGGCAGTGAAATATTTATTAAACAGATTAGAGAGAACAGGAGTCAGTTCTTGACTAATACAGGAACGCCGTCAGGTTCACATCTTTTATGGGGGTCCAGGTTAGAGATAATAGCAGAATTCATGGCAGGGTTTAGATGCGTATCACTCAACAGAGACTCAGTTCTAAGTGGGAAGTTAGGCAGGGATTCTCCGGATGAGTTAAGAGTAGAATTTAGGGAAGAATTTGCCGGTAAAACATTCAGCTTTATCAGCAGAGAATGTTAACACCTCAAATTGATTGAAGAGGGCGGAAGAGACATTGCCGTTATTTAATGCTCTATTACAGAGCCACCAGTGATCACGAGAGCAAAAATTGTTACTGGCTATGCGGTGCGTCATTCTCTCGGCAAACGGACTCTGCTTATTCGAGGACTCGCTTACATTTATTATGATCAGCAATAAATAGCAACCTGGTATGATTAGAGTTGTCGCACTGGTATAGACGATATTGTGTTTCCTGTGTTCTATAGAGGCCAAGAATACTAGTGTGAAACATGGATAGAATTAATGTTTTACATTGTACTTCTTAGAAGTGATGAAAGCGTCCATGCCAGCTTTGACTCAAGAAGAAACCGCAGTGACACTATTTCTAGTTTGGGAGATTGAAGATATCAGTTCATGGGAAATTATGAAGAAAGTCACGGGATGAGTCACAATCAGTATGTTGGTAACGGAAATATGCCTTATGGATAGGGGGTTCCTGTTTAATTGATAACTGCAACAAAATATCAATAACTACCACAGAGTGGTCAGAGTTACAAAGAGGGTAGAGTCGCAGAGCTCGGCAAGAGTGAGAAGAGGCAGTAAGAATAAGTTGCTTCTCATAAATAAGAACATAGTTTTATTTATTCCTTATTATCATAGCGTTGAAATGAAGGTTAATCCAGAGAAAATGTCAGTCAGTCAGTTAAGTGCCATACGTGATACACGCTTGGGCGATCATGTCTTGAAAGAGACATGACTGACTGGGCAGAAGATTTTCCCGCACTAGGTTGCTATTGCTTTCTGCGGTAGATCGGTTGCCAGCCAAGGCTATAGAACCCAATCTGTCCTGTTATTTAACCCATAACTGGAAGGAAGAGACGGATTAATACCTTTCCCAAGGGTATTTGCGCGTAAGTGAATGCAATGAATTCAACTGGAATTCGAACTCGGCTCCCCGATTTCTCGTTCCGAGCCGATATCCACAGCACCACAACACACACCCGGCAAAAAATACTTTGGAAAAAAAATACTTGCCGCAGATAATAGTTTGAAGCAGATTTTACCTAAACCCAACGATGCTTGGATATGATTTCAAATTCCGCTCTCAGTCTGGAACTCATGATAGACTTAAAATAGTGTTTGAAAATGATTACAAAATAACTCACTATGGCAATTCTGTAATCATAGCTTAAATGTAGCAAAAAAACAAATATACGGGGTACTTAGTGAGGATCGAACTCACTACTCAGTCGTAATTGTTCTAGTGAGATAAGCTTCCTAAACATTACACTACACCAAGGGGCTCCAACATACTTCTCTGTGTTTAATGGCGATTCTAACACATGCCACTGTATTTGAAAATAATTTCCACCTACCCCAGTATGTTTGAAACTGATTTAAAATCTCCTGGCTATGTTCGAATCTAATTTTAACATACACATTGGTTCACGCATTGTCACTGAAGTTAAGCAACGTCGAGTCTAGATTGGTGACCGCCTGGGAATATCAGGTATTGTAAGTTTGGATGTGGTGCAATGGTTAATGGCCCGGATTCGTTAATCGGAATACCGAGTTCTAATTCTCGTAGAGTGCGTTATATTCACTTATTAATACCTTGGCAATGGGTTAATTATTGTATCACTAAAGCATTATTATCTAAAAAAAGAAATTCTTAAAATTAACCCTCTAGGGCCATTCGTATCATATTTGATACAGTATTTCCCTATAAGGAAACACTTGGTATTTCCCTATAAGGAAACATTTGGTATTCATTGACTGAGCAGTCAGTACTGCTTTCATTTGAAATTTATAAAATATTTCTCTTAAAAAATTTTTCAGGAAAATATTTCTTTCAAGGCTTGTTTTCATACTGTATCAAATATGATACGAATGGCCCTAGAGCGTTAAAAAAAAGCATTTCTGACTTTAAATAACCTGAGAAGTGTTGATAAGTTGTAATAACGAATCAATCAATTATTCAACCAAATGCAATATGGGTAATTTTTGAGGGAAACTTAAACACCTGAGTGTGGCTGAATACATTCAGACATTTCGTGAGAGGAAGAGTAAATGAACGCTAAAGTGGTATTCATTTTTATATTTGATGTTTAAAAATCAGCCGAGTAGCGCGATTACCGCTCAATGTTATCGGCAAATAACGGTTTGATGTAAACGAGGCAAACACAGACGAGTGACTGCCAGTTAATATGAGGCTGTGTTTCGACACCATTCGCATTGATTTGGCTGTTGTATAAAGTTAAGGTGTTTGTTTACTGTGTTTGGCTCTCTCGATGGTCGGCCATTTCCACTGGGAATAGCAAATTGCAAATATCGTTTTCGGGAGCGGGAATTCGGGCCAAGGGAATTAAATGAAAAGTGACTAGTATGATTGAATAGAAATGGAAAATTGAGAGAAAGAAAGAAAGAGAGAGAGAGAGAGAGAGAGAGAGAGGGGGGAAGAGAGAGAGAGAAATTGGTATTGCATAGTTATACAAGAGAGCGGAAGATAACTTGAAAATAAAGCGGTGGAGGGATGAAAGCCGAACAGTTGTAAAGAATAGGTGGGAAGAGGTAGAAATGAAAAGAATGAATAGAGACGCTGTTTATAAAAGTGAAAATGAACAAGTCAAATATCTATCTATCTATCTATCTATCTATCTATCTATCTATCTATCTATCTATCTATCTAATCTCATTTAGTTCATTATCTAATCTCATTTTGTTCATTATCTATCTATCTATCTATCTATCTATCTATCTATCTAATCTCATTTAGTTCATTATCTAATCTCATTTTGTTCATTATCTATCTATCTATCTATCTATCTATCTATCAATCTATCTGTTCATATCTATCTATCTATCTAATCTTATTTAGTTCATTATCTAATCGCATTTTGCTCATATCTATCTATCTATCTATCTATCTATCTATCTATCTATCTATCTATGTCCATAACGATATATATGTTCATATCTATCTATCTATCTATCTATCTATCTATCTATCTATCTATCTATGTCCATAGCGATATATATGTTCATATCTATCTATCTATCTATCTATCTATCTATCTATCTCTTTTATTCTTTCTAAGAGACTTAAGGTGTTTTATTCATCGATGGATTGATGCGTATGTAGTTGCATCTTTATATATATATATATATATATATATATATATATATATATATATATATAAAGAAGACATGAGGAAAACTGTATTTAAATAGCCTACGCGTTTCGTCCTGTGATGGACTTTATCAAGGCAAATAGAAGAAATGAGTTTTATTCTAAATTACGTATGTATAAACAAACAGTCTTGGCAACTATAAAAACGCTTACAAATCATTCAAAAGATAAACAGAATATTTTAGTTTTAGAATACCTTCATGTGTAGTGCAAAGTCACGTAATGTTAAAATGACGGGAAATTCAACTGTTTTCCTTGGACTTTTTGTTATGTATGTTTGTCTGTTTTTATATAATTTCCATAAGCAAAGGTGATATTGAGAAAAATCCGGGGCGCAAATTTATTTTTTCGTAATACTAATGGCGGTGCTCTCGAGAATTTTACTTCTGAACAAATTGCTTACTCTTTTTATTAGTGTGGCATTTTTTAAATCGAAATTGTGGTTGAATTTATTTCTATGAATCACTAATGCATTTGTTAGATTATTATTAGTGATGTCTCTTTCGTGTTCATATATACGCTTTTTAAGATTTCTACTTGTTTCTCCGATGTACATGCATAATAAAAAGTTAAATCATTAATTGATAATATCCAGTGATCTTCAAGGAGATATCAGCGGATGATGTCCTTTGTTTGAGAGTTTTTCTTCTTCTTCTGCTTCCCTTCAGACAATCACGTGTGAAATCCTGGCAATTTCCAAATAGAAAAAGGATTAACTATATGCTTAAAGAAAAATTCAAAACCACATTTCGCAAGTAGGTGTTAAACTGATTTGCTGATCAATGGGAGCGACTTGCAAGTCCCAAAAGGGAATTCGCGTTCAAGTGCGAAAAATCTGAATACTATAAAAGACCCCGGTCAGCATTAATCAGTCAGTCAGATGGGAGCCGTGAGACGAAACAACTAAATTGTAACTTCAACTTCAAATCGACCCGGAGATAAGGTCAGGTCGCACCTTGTTCTCTTTCTCTTTCCTTCTCGTGTGCTGATTCCTTTACTTCTTCTCCATTTCCAACATTTCCATTTGCTTCGTCTTATACTTGATTACAAACGTACATTTTAAATACTTACATTTCACTTTGCAAATCAATTACATGTTTTCTCTTCGAATATTATTATTCTTCGTACACATTTATGTTAATGTTCAGCAAACAAAATTCCACTTCTTTTTCAACAAACTAATGATATCTTAAAATGCGGGGATTGCTGGCTATGTTTGGAAGTTGCCTTGTACCAGGGATGGCTGACACACTTCACTTCTTCAGTGGTGACCCCCGACAAGTGAAAGGAACACGCAACCTAGAGCTACAGTGGTGACTCCCGATGGTTGAAAAAAATACGCACCCCACTTCGTCAATCCCACTCAAACCCATCTTCACCATCCCTTGTCTCTCCTTCCATCTATCCGTTCCCTGAGCATCTTGAGTGATAGAAATATAAGAGGATACCCTTTGTGTACCTCACTCACATATTATTAAAAATCGTCAAGATTAGCGTTTCATTCATTTATTTATGACAGACGCACTACTATAAGAAGAATCATTTTCAGCGATTTTATATTTACTAAGCTTTGTATACAAAGTCAGTCAGTTAAGTGCCATACGTGAAACACGCTTGGGCGATCATGTCTCGAAAGAGAGATGACTGACTGGGCAGAAGATTATCCCGCAGTAGGTTGCCATTGCTTTCTGCGGTAGATTGGTTGTCAGCCAAGGCTATAGAACCCAATCTGTCGTATTATTTAACCCATAACTGGGAGGAAGAGACGGATTAATACCTTTCCCAAGGGTAGTTGTGCGTATGTGAATGCAATGAATTCAACTGGAATTCGAACTCGGCTCCCCGATTTCTCGTTCCGAGCTGATATCCACTGCACCACAACACACTGACTGTATAAGGTTATATTTAATAAGGCATCTTTTAGGATAGAACACACAACAGAAGCCTAGAAAAATTAACTCTATAGCGGGCGCTCGAATATAGTAATTATTCATCGTTCAGAGGCCTGTACAGACCTGCATTTCTTGCCGTCGGGATCGTTTGATGTAATACGCCTGTGTATGGGTAAATTGATTGGAACCAAGGTGGTAATAACAGAAATGAACTGGAATTGCTTTCATTAGTAAGAGAGAACACATTTTGCTGGTCGGACATCGTCGCCATATAACTTAACAATCAGCGTGGTCAGTTATTGGCAATATTTTTAAGGCGCAGTCGAAATAATCGGAAATCCACGCCAACCACTTTGACCAGTCTAAACATCATCAGCGATATTTGACATACCGGGGTCAAACCAGCGCTACTCGTCAAAAATAAAATATGCGCGCAACACAAGCGCAGATCATAAATATTTGAGTAGGGGTAATCAGTAAATTTTTCTTTCTGTTCATGTTTTGATGGTATAGAAGCGGATAGATGGTTCCGTTTAGTCTAATGCCAACCAAGCCATTGAAAAAACCCCGAGGAATACCAATACAGTCTGACGTCTTTAATCTGGCGCTACGGGGTGCGGCAACCTCACAGCACTGAACTCTTTTCTTTTTTTAAGTCAGCTCATATTAGTTCTTTGAACGGCTAGAAGGGTAGATCACGCGATGTTTTTAATCTTCCGGAGCAGCAGAGTGTTTTAGAAACATTAGTTTTTGCAGAATACATACACTATCATTTCTTTTTTTAAACTATAAGCCTATATAGTATAGTAAATTTGTAAAGCAGATAATATACCATTATAGTAAAATAAATTAGTAAAATTACGTTAAAAACAATGAAAAGAGTGCTGAACCGTTATTATCAGTCGTGCTCAATGATAGTGAATGGTGGACTAGTACGTCTCTGATAAATAAGAAATTTGAAGCAATATAATGTATTTATAAAATTAAAAAAAATTACCTTTATATTTAGAACCAGGGAGAGACAAACTTAAATTTTTCCAGTACATAATGAAAAAAAAGGCTTGGAGAATTTGACACTCACAAGACACATGAAAGCAAGACAGAGAAAGGCAGCACAAACCTACCTACCAAGGTTGTGCAACTCCTTGACAGGACAAAGATTAGGGAAGCTAGCAAAAAATTGAAAGAGCTACAAAATACGAAAAGTTTTGGAGAGGCATGATCCCGCACGTTCTGGAGGGATGGTACATAGAAGGATATACTGAGGAATTCGTAATAAACTCGAAAATTATGATTCCTTTAATATATGCATGCATGTGTGTGTGTGTGTGTGTGTGTGTGTGTGTGTGTGTGTGTGTGTGTGTGTGTGTGTGTCTGAACAAGATAAAAAATAAAATGTTCAAAATCTTGTTTGCCAACTTCAAGTTTCACAGACATTGATCCACACATCAGGAGTTAGATAAATCAATTGAATTTCTTAGAAGACATCTGTCTATAAATTCAGCTGATTTATCTATCCCTCTGATGAGTGAATTAATGTCTGCGAAAATCAGAGTCGACAGATAAGAATTTTCCTTTTTATTTAATATTATTTGTTTATTATTAATGCTCTGTTTCCTAATATTGTGTATTTTTCTTAAAAATAAAGTGTGCTTGCCTTAAATGCATCAAGACTTTCTTTATATATGTATATTAGATATAAAAAATTCAAATTTTCCAAGAAGGTATGGCCATTTCAACGAGTGAAACTAACCTCACATCACCGGCGATCATAATCATTATGGTAAAATACAATTATCGTTTTGAGTGTGTGTATGTGTAAAGACATTGGAAATAAGGTTAGCGAAAAGAAAAAGAAAGAGGAAAAAGAAGAGGAAGAAAGAGAAAGAAGAAAGAGGAAAGAGAGAAAAAGGAAGGAAAAAGTGTATCATATTGGCAGACGGAAGGGAACGCTGGCATTTTTTCGAAATCTTTTCCGTTTAAAAAAAGAAAAGCCTGCATGATGTTAAAAATAATTTATGTTAAAAACTTACCTCAGGAATGAAAAAGAAAAAAACAAAACAGGAAGCTAATCTATTAAATGCTGTTGTCATATCTGGTCAGGTGCACCTGCCATTCATCTCAGGATTCTAATCGGGTTCCAGAGGAGAATCTGTAATGTGATCGGTCCCGACCTGGCATCTCGACTACAGCCACTTTCTCACCGGCAGGATGTAGCTTCCCTCTGTCTATTCTACAAATATTTTCATGGCTTCTGCTCCGACGAGCTTAGCTCACTGATGCCCCCTCCACAAGGATTTACTCGAGCAACTAGACTGGCAAAATCTACAGTTAAATCAATTAAATGCAACCTCCGCTTCTACTCCAACAGCTCTTTCCACGCACTTCTTGCATGTGGAACTGCCTTCCATATACTTGCTTCCCCGGTAGCGACAATCTCCAAGAATATAAAATGCAATGTCAATTCTCAATTCTTGTCCACTTGACCCGGTCCTTGTCTCGTCCCTTCCACATCAACTCGTGTATCTTGTTCTTTTCCTTTTCCTCACAACTGTCTTAACACTGGTATTCCCATCCTTTTCTTACCCTTTCTCTGACACTTCCTGTAACTGGTTCGTCTTTCTCTTCGCTCTCCTCCTGCTTAAACTTTCACTCTTCTCTTATATAACCCCCTGCGCCCCAATGACGGTACTGCCTTGTTTGAGGTGAAACAATTTAAAAAATACTTAATTTACTGTACTAAAGAAAAAAAAATTAACTATTAAAAGGAATATTAAAATTTAGATTAATTATAGGAATTTGAATTAGAAATAAATGCAAGATGGCATCAATACTTAAGTAATACTTCATAAATAAATATATTTATTTAAAATTAGATGAAATAAAAAAGATTATATATATATATATAAATGTGATTAATGTAGACTTTTTATATATATGCATGGGGTTACTGAAAAGTAATACCACTTTTTGTCTTGTAAAAATTATAGTTAGACGGAAGAGCCCATCAGAGATAAAATAGAAAGTTAAATTTTCGTTACCATATATATATATATAAAGGAATTAGAGTAAGTAACACACACATACAGAGAGAGATAGAGAGAGAACAATTGGTATTTATTTTGGTCTCCTCAACTAAGCTGAGATGTTACACAAAGTCTCGAACGCGTCCACCCGGGTCAACGACAAAAACTGCCCAGCCCCACCAGGAAACATTGGTTTACTGGCATTGGTATGACTAGCGATCCTCCATCTTTAGTACAATGGCTGGGGCAAACGAGATATGTAGAAAGAAAGAGAGGGAAAGAAATGAATGCGCCAATTATCTAAATCCTTTACAATACATCAGATTTGAAAGTACGCCAGTTTTAGCGTATTATTTCGACACACAAATTTAATCTCTTGTAAACATACTCTGTATTATTATAAAGATCGTTATCCACACACACACGCACACACACACACACACAGACACACACACACACACACATATATATATATATATATATATATATGTGTGTGTGTGTGTGTGTGTGTGTGTGTGTGTGTGTATATATTCCCTCCTGTTACGCTCAGTGGGTAAGAATAACCTCTGAAGAAACAGCTAATAATACTCTCAAATTGTTGCCGTCATTTTTTATGGCAGGAGTACACTCGTTAATATATAATCAGCACTGTTAATTAATGCAACTAGCAAAAATGTAAATACACGTTTCTCTGACGAAGCTATGATTTTCTTGCAAAAAAATAAAAATTAAAAAATTAAAAAAAATCTCTCAGTAATTCGGTATCCCGGCATGATGCTATAAAATGAAGAAAAATTAAGTGTCAAATCTGATCTGTCAATGCATAACAGCTTACATTTTTCCGGTCATGGAATAATTGGTGACTGTCGAAAGAATAGAATAAAATAAAAAAGAGAAATTGCGAGAATGCAATAATTCTGCAGATTTTATGTCTTAAAGCTGTCTTCTAAAATCTTTACACTGTTTGATCTGTGTTAAATCAATCTCATGGTCGCTAAATATATTTGATAGGAATTTAACTCCTCGATTGCTACCATAATGTCCGGTAATAATTATAAAATTTAAAATAAAAATTCTGGTACAGATCTTAAATTTCCAAAATTCTGCTATTGCTTATAAGCCTATCCCTTTTACGGTAGCGACTATAATATATGGAACGGAAACAAAAAAGACATAAATATGCGTATTATTTAAAAAGTAATGCATGATTAGCAATGAAATTTTTACCGAATAACGATTAGGGTGTAATGCATAAATATTATACAAAATTACAAAAAAATTACGTAATAGTTTTTTAAATAAAGATTGAATGGAACGAAGGAAATAAGCTACTGGACAAAAGTTAAGTAACGATCTTGTTAATACTTGATTGTGAACAAAATATCAAATAAATTTAATATTTGGTAAACATCCCCTTATTTTCAATAACTTCTCTGCATCGTCGACTACATGATCCAATACATTTCTTGCAAAAATCAGCAGTAATCCCCTCCCATTTGTCTCCCATAGGTGATCCTGGTTTTTTGGGTTTCTTTTCTGAGCCTTTTCTCCGAATATCTTCCAAGCATTTTCTATTGGATTCAGGTCGGGGCTCTGGGCTGGCCACTTTATTAGAGCGATTCCTTCTTCTTCAAATAAAGCCATAACCTTCTGAGCCTTGTGGCAAGGTGCATTGTCCTGCATGAAAATAGGAGATTCGTAAAGATTATAGTGTAATCTTGGTACCACATGCTGCTGAAGAAGCCTTTTGTAAATCTCAGCATTGATATTGCCATGTACGCGGAAAATGGCGCCAACTCCTGCAGATGAAATCATTCCCCACACTATCACACTACCGCCACCAAACTTAACGGTTTTCTTGACACATTGAGAAGGCAGTCTTTCACCTGTTCTACGGCGGACGTAAGTTTTGCCCTCAGAACCAAATATAGTAAGCATGGACTCATCACTTAAATGAACTGTATCCCATTGTGCGTCAGTCAAAAGAACATGTTCTCTCGCATACTCCAGGCGTGCCCTTTTGTTTCGTTTTGAAATAAGAGGCTTCGAAACTGGAATAGGGGCATGCAATCCTGCATTTTTTAACCTGCGAGCAACCGTTTTCCTTTGAGATCTTATTATCTGTGTCTTCATTAAATTTACGGGCATCTGATGTAGCAGTTTCAAAACGGCATTTACAATTCTAACAATTCTTTGATCTTCTCTTTGCAATGTATTTGGAGGTCTGCCGGTTTTTGGTTTTGCATCTAATGTTTTATCGGCTTTATGCCTGCTAATTACACGACGAACGACACTTTTAGACTTATGAACAATAGCAGAAATTTCTGAAATTGACTTTTCACTTGATAGTTAGAGATACTGAGTTTTTTCTTCAAAAGAGAGCATTTTGCGTTTAGAATTTGCCATATTGCTTAAAAATAAAGTCCTAATGATAAATGAACTTTTACTTATTTTTGAAAAGCTCCATCAAGTTTTTTAACAATGTAAATTAAAAGTTTATGCAAATTATTAACATCGTTCCTTAACTTTTGTCCAGTAGCTTATTTCCTTTGCTCCATTTAATCTTTATTAAAAAAAAAACAACTATTATGTAAATTTTTGTAACGTTGTATAATATTTATGCATTACAGCCTAATCTTTATTCGGTAAAAGTTTCATTGCTAATCATGCATTACTTTTTAAGTAATGCACATATTTATGTTTTTGTTGTTTCCGTTTCTTATATTATGGCTGCTACTGTATATCCTATCATGCTTTGAGAAAGAAAATGCTGAGAATATTGGCAAAGGTCATACTTCTTTGAACATTGTGGGCTGATGCTACAGAATCACAAACAAAGAAATATACCAATTAACAGAGACCATCTAACTTAAGAACTACTAATACCTTCAACACCTAAAATGAATAGCACATAAAACTCGAAGAGAAATTAATGATATAATCTAGATGTTAACATTCCACAATGCTCCAAATAACAAAACCATGAAATTTCTTCGGCTTCTACTAGAATTTCTTAACATTCGAATTTCTTTGACAAAAGTCCGTTATTTCCAAATCTAATTTTTAATTCCAGACTAGTAATTGTTTGTCTTACTTTGGGTTAATTTTGATGTTTTGGATTTTTTTTTTAGATTTCTTACTTCAATCTCACTTCTTAGTTCGTGATTCGTGATTCCTGTTCAACTAAACCGATAAATAATCAGCAGTCCAACAGTCATTTCCTTCCGTTAAAGAAATCTCATGAGCACTTTTTCAGTTCCATTTGTTGAATCCATTCCAATCAGACAAGAAAGTATAACATTAATAATTAAGTGGTTAAAACAATGGTCTCTACCTACTTCTAAACTGGAGTTTGTGAGTTCAAAACGTTTGCTAGGTACTGCACGTAAACGCGTGTGTACGCGCGTACACACACGCTGCTATCTGCAATATGAATTTGCTACCTGCCCCTTGCAAATAGGGGTGGTTGGAAAAGAGTATATATATAATTATATATATATATATGTGTGTGTGTGTGTGTGTGTTTGCGTGTGTGTGTGTGTGTGTTTATCATTTCGCTGAAATGATCAATCAAATAGGTAATCTTCAAAATTTTATATGTAAATAAAACTTTAAAGATTACCTATATCGATTGATCATTTCAGCGAAATAAATCCACTTCATAAGCAATCAGTTTATTTTTGCTTCTGTAAGTAAGGATTTTTTTTATTTGACTCTGTAAATAAATCTTTTTATTTGGCTCTGTAAATAAATAATTTTAATAACATTGAACCCTCAGATTAAATCAGTTTTAATATTTAATTTTCAACAAATAATATTACTAAAATTTCCTTTGGATTTTACCTAAATGCTACTTCTTTTTGGATTCGCACGCACACACACACACACACACACACACACACACACACACACACACATATATATATATATGATAAAATTTAGTTTTATTATATATTATATATACGTTAAAGAGATCAATATCAGGGATAGAGCGTATTTAAATATGGAAGTGGACAACACTTACCGGCAACTAACCTGAAGATTGCATTTAAGCATGAAACTGACTGTCGACGCCGAGTGATAACCTCAGTGTTCATTTATATATGCATATATATATATAAGCTAGACTTAAAATACGTATGAGGAGCCGGACAACCTCATTCAATTTTATGCTCGTGTCGTTTGTGATAGTTCAGTCCCACTAGTTCGCATATTGTGCAACAGTGAGGATCTCGAGATATAGCAACAGGAATATTCTCTGACGCTTTTCGCCGTTGTCTTTAATCTCTAAGTCGGTTAATACGATTTCGAAATTTCAGATACAACTCTGGCCTAAATATCTTCAGCTATTTCTATCCAGGGAAACTCGATCAAAGTTAGTAGGGGGCTACATATTGCGCACGGCACCTTTCGGATATATTTCTTTTTAAAAAATGGCAAAAGTCTTGAACTATTTACGGTGCATATTTGATAATGTAATCGTGCGAACGGCTGTGTCTCTGAAAGATTTAGGGCCTTCTATGAACAAGAAACCAATCTTTTCTCGGAGAAAATAAGGTTCGTTTGGTATGGTTTTAGTTTGGATATGTGCGTTATGGTGCATTAGATATCGGGAAGCCGATTTCGAATTCCAACCGAATTCATTGCATTCACTTACGCGTAAATACCCTTGGGAAAGGTATTAATCCGTCTATTCCTTCCAGTTATGGGTTAAATAACAAGACAGATTGGGTTCTATAGATTTGGTCGGCAACCAGTCTACCTCAGAAAGCAATGGCAACCTACTGCGGGATAATATTCTGACCAGTCAGTCATGTCCCTTTCGAGACATGATCGCCCAAGCGTGTATCACGTATGGCACTTAACTAACTGACTGACTGTTGATTTAAAAAAATAAACACAACTGTCACAAATGTGACCGTATGGGCGTCTGTTAACTAACAACCCATAAATTTCTAATATTGGCGTATGTCTATATGTGGAATACCAGGATGTATACCAGAGCGAAATATACTCTATAAGTTGGAAAGCAAAAACTTGTATCGTGGAATGAAGTGATATACACACACACACACACACACACACACACATATATATATTGATTGATTGTTTAATGCTTAGCTTTTGGTCATAGTAGGGTTAGAACAGTACACATTTGTATTAAAAAGTGTTCGAACAATTGTATTGTAGAACTTTTGAATATTTTCCATTTTAAAACGAGTTATGTCACTACCCATGTTTCTATCATGAGTGAATATATATTTTAGGTAGAAAATATATATATTAGGTAGAAAAAGTGTCATTAATCTAACATGTTTCACTTTATTAAGTTTCTTCAAAGATTTGTTTGTAAGACAAGAACTTTTAAAGGTTTAAAACTTTTTAAAAAACAATAGAGACAGTATCTACGTTGTTTTTTAAGTTTTTGTTGTATCGTGGAATGAAGAGATACACCGAGAAATATAGCTAAACTACTTTATTACCAGAGTGGTACAACCAAGTTGTATATATAATATTTAGAGTCTCTCGCAGTAGTAGGTGTAACTTCCTGAAGTCCATGATAATAACAACACCATCTGTGTTAAGCGCACATTGTTTTTTTTACATCCGGGCGAACGGATGTCACGTGGTACGAGCCACGACACAACACAAAATGGCCAACGTGTCGTATATCCTGGAACCAAGGATGACGAAAATTAAACTGCAACACAAACAACATATATACTGCATATCCTTCGATGGAACGACAATTTTTTATTCGACGACGGGGTCCCAAAACTTGTTATTCTTTCTGTTATAAAATCACTTGCCTTTTTCACGCTGATAAAATGATGATATTCTGACTTAATAAAATGCGGACCGTAACACGTATCTAAACTTATATATAAATGGAACTTTGTGTGTGTATGTCTGTGTGTGTGTGTGTGTGTCTGTGTGTGTCCGTTACCTATAGACTCCGAAACGGCTGAACCGATTTTCTTGAAATTTACACAGTTATACTAGAAGCGTCTGCGAGAGTTCTTAGCCAGGTTTTGCGTCGAGGTACCCCCGATAAATATAAAAAATCGATAATCGAAAAAATCGGGTTATAGAAGGAATGGTCCGATTTTAATCAAATTTGATACACTCATAGACAAAGACATAAGAAACGATATTCAGAAGTTTCAAGGTTGCAGTTCTTACAATAGTGCAGAAAATCGATAATATATATATATATATGTATAAATCGATACCAGGAAATCAAAATTTGACTTACATCCTTTCATGTTTGCTTTCAATCTACAGTTTCGCTTTAGCTGGAAACTTTTTAGTCTTTTGTGTCAACGTCCAAAGTGTCTGAGCTCCAGGACCATGGATTAGTTTTAAAGTGTTTATTACACTCGAGCAACGCCGGGCTATACTGCTAGTCGTCAATAAGTAGAGTGAATCGGAAATGAAGAATAACATGATAGTTTATCCCGTCTTTCACTCCTCATGATTCTGTACGCCATTATTGTTTTGCAATTTATTTGAAATGGTTACATTTTGTCTCGAAATATTTATTTTACAAACCAATTGACTTATAGTAGTTACTGAGAGCGAAAGTTAACAGTTTCATTTAGGCTTGATTACACATTACTTATAACTATTTCTCTAAGTCAAGTGAACATAGGTTGAATAAATATGAAGGGGAGATAACCCTGTAGCAATGTTTAGAAAATTTAGCCTCGTTGATCACTAGCTGAAGTATGAATTATTTACTGTTTGAGCAATAATTATAGCTATACTATTGCAGATAAAATAGACATATGATAACCCCACCGCAAAAAATAAAAAATAAAAAAATAAAAAAGCAATAATTAAAGAAACGACAAACAAACAAAGCAAAAATATCGAATTTCTTTAAAACAGTAAATTTAAATAAAGAAAATTTAAAAAATGGTGAAGTTATAGTGGGTTGCTTATCTATTCTTTACTGTTAGTAGTGGAAAGTCCGTTCTAGTGACGGGTAGTTGTATGCTGTTGCAGATTAACGGAATTTGGCCTTGTTGTAGATAGCCCACTATAAGTCATAAAATGATTACAAATAAAGAAAGGCAATTTGAGTATAAAAATAACATTTTATTTATACACATATCAATTAATGCTTTTAAAATTGAAGTAATACATGGATTATATGTCCAAAGGAGGTTAAAATGTTCATGGCAATAAAATCCTGAAAGAGAATTAATGCTTAGGGATTTGGGAGCGTATAAGTAAGGAATGTCTTTGATGAATTCACTCATTAGGTCAGTGAGTAATTTTTGAGGCAGAGGAAAAGGAAAGAGACAAGAGAGGCGAGCGTAGTAAGCCGCTTGACTTGGGTCAAGGGAGATACTAATTACTCTCTTCTCCTCGAGTCGGTCTGCCTGGCAATGCTTTCTGTATCGGCTTTTTATATCTTCTTTTTGGATCACAGCAGCCCATTTGGGATTTCACACTTGTATTTGGTTCTGGGCTTCCCATTGGCTGATAAATAAAATCGCGGAGGCTAGCGAACTGGAAATTTAATATTTAATTAATTTTTAGTTTTCAACCGGAACATCTGCGCGGAGCCGGCGGCGCAGCTACGACTTTTGGTCATTTTCATTTTGGTCGTGAAAACGCAAACATCCGGTCCATCTGTAATATAACAATCTGGCCCCACCCGAGGAAGGCTGAGGCAAGCGAGGGTGTTTCCGGTCGTTGAAAGGAACGGATGTCGTTTGACCTTATTTCCGACAGCAGCGGAAATAACTACAGAGGCAAACAGAACAGGTGTCTCTGAGAATTACGTGGGCGTGCGTGGGCGAGGCAAAACCGGAAGAAAAAGTCCCGGTTCTGGAAGATTATAAAAAGACCTCGGCACACGGATTCGAGTAGAAGTAGAGGAGTAGCAGAGAGCGGTCGGTGGAAGCAGAGAGAGACAACACAGGCAGACTACACTCCCGTCAGCCATTCTATATGCGCCCTCACCCTTTCCGTTCTCTATTCCACACAGTTCGTCGTCATTAATAAAAATATAACCTTATATTATTATATATATGCTGTTTTGAGGCATAATTGGTGCCTAGTGACTTGCTGTTTTGAGACAACAAAACATTTAGATGCGAGCTGGTTGCCACGGCGACGATTGAAATTCAACGGACTTAAAACTACCAGATAGAAAGAAAAAGGAAGACGAAAATAGAAGCAGCCGCACGACTATAGACATCAGACAAGGTAGGTGACTCTTTGATTTGATAGTGTGTGTGTTCTGCTCTTGTTTATAATAAGTCTAGAATTAGAAAAAAATGGAACAGCATACTTTTGCCGATCTGACCCTAGAATTGAGAAATGTGGATTGTTCGGTGTCGAACACATTAAGGGTAGAACGGAGGGGGTGCAGGACTACATGCAGAGAGTAGTACGCCTAGCGGAGAGCGCATAGGTTGGGGTTGACGGGAGGAATAAAGTTGAGATATTTACCTATCTGTAAGTATAAAACATCTGAGTTAATGATTTATTTTTTTGTTAATATTTTACCATATATGTGAAGTGAGTTTACTGGTATGTTGCTTAATTAATCTTACCTTTATTGAGTAAGTGAAATGTAAAATCATGTAAAGGAAGTTTCTTCTACTCTTTAAAGTGGATAATTGGATTAACTTGTTGATAACAATGTTTTCTTTGGTTTGTGCAGTGTTAGGTTTTCTTTTTTTGGATTTCTTTTCAATGACTGTACACTACAAAATGATTTACATTTCTATGTTTGTGAATTATGCTTTTGTGCAGGTTCCCATCAATTCAACATCCTCTGTGAATTTTCATTTATGTGACTTGGGAAATATCTTTTGAAGATATATTAATTTCTGAAAACTTTATATTGACACGGATAGACCTGCACATTCCACAGTTGATCGGAACAAAAAGAAAGAACAACTGAAAAGTCTTGTAGACTTATTGGCTGATATGCTATAGGATTGGGAAAGAAAGCAGTGGGAGGATTAACGATAGTTTAAGTGAAATAGTTAGGTCACCTTCCTTATAGCAAAACATGCGGAAGATACAAACTAATGAATTAAGAGTCACGGGTCTATTTTTTTTAGACTAAATTAAGATAGATGAAACCTCTAATCCTCCACAAGTAAATTGCATGCGGATTAACGTTGGAATCAGGGTAATTTTCTTCATTTTCTATTGAACATTTCTCGGTCAGACTATGAATGATATGTACTGCAGATAATGGCCATTTTTCTGTGTTCAAACATAGTATGTTTGAAATTAAATTAAATTAAATGAAGTTACATGTGTAACAATAAACTCGAGCAGAAACACGCATGGTGTTGGTCAAAGGTCATTTACTCGATGTCAGTTTAGAAACTGGGGCGCGGTTACCGCCTATGATCATGTGGTCGTGCATCGAGGCGTCTACGCTTATGGACAGAGTCGAGAAAGAAAATGAACATTTTTAAGAACTTTGCCCAATTCTGTGAAAATGGATATTAAAAAAAAAAAAAAAAAAAGGAACAATGAAACATCGAGCTGGTAGAACAATTTTCACGATGGACACGAACATTGTTGGGTTGCCGATGTAGGCTCCCCTATATATTTTGTTGTTGTTTTTTTGTTTCGGCATGCACATGTTTTGTTGTTTTGGCGTGCACATGTTTTATACAATTGTCGGGCTTGTGTGGCATGGGGAGGAGTGTGAGGGTGTTGCGCTTAAAATGTTCTTAGGTGAACATTTTGGAAAATGGGAGGGTGAGGAATGTAATATAACAATCTGGCCCCACCCGAGGAAGGCTGAGGCAAGCGAGGGTGTTTCCGGTCGTTGAAAGGAACGGATGTCGTTTGACCTTATTTCCGGCAGCAGCGGAAATAACTACAGAGGCAAACAGAACAGGTGTCTCTGAGAATTACTTGGGCGTGCGTGGGCGAGGCAAAACCTGAAGAAAAAGTCCCGCTTCTGGAAGATTATAAAAAGACCTCGGCACACGGATTCGAGTAGAAGTAGAGGAGTAGCAGAGAGCGGCCGGTGGAAGCAGAGAGAGACAACACAGGCAGACTACACTCCCGTCAGCCATTCTATATGCGCCCTCACCCTTTCCGTTCTCTATTCCACACAGTTCGTCGTCATTAATAAAAATATAACCTTATATTTTTATATATGCGTGTTTGTTGTTTTGTCGTCATACGGCGATATATAACACATCGCCTTTGCTCGGTATCACCACAAAGTAAAAGTTTAGAATTTATCTTTCTTCACTCTTCAGATATAAATCGAAAAATATGAAATAAAGTAAAACAAAATAAAATACTGATAAATAACAAAATAGCAACCAGTCTAAAAAAGAAATTCTTTTTTCCGTGTCTGGGCAGATTTCGCTCACCAACTTTGTGAAAACAACTAGTGTAATGTATTACGCACAATTACCCTTGGGAAAGGTATTAATCCGTTTCTTTCCGCCAGTTATGGGCTAAATAATAGGACAAATTGGGTTCTATAGCTTTGGTTGGCTACCAGTATACCGTAGAAAGCAATGGCAACCTACTGCGAGATAATTTTCAGCCCAGTCAGTCATGTCTCGAAAGAGACATGATCGCCCAAAGCGTGTATCACGTATGGCACTTAACTGACTGACTATTTTAAAACTTATACGGGAGTTTTTTCTTCTTTCACACCTAAGCAATGTAATAAACCCACTAAGCCAACAAAGGTTACCGAGCGTAAAAAAATATGCGTAAAAGAAAACATTATTGAGAAGATAAAACAATACAAGGAATTAGGTTAACAATTGGCATTGCCTTTGAATTTTTGAAAAATTAAGTTGACAGGATAGAAAGATTTCTGAAGAGAATACCACAAGCAAGAAGTTTAACCGAATAAACTGTTAGAATAGAACATTCGGTTACATCTGCCGCTGCCTTTAAATTTTTGAAGCGTGAAGGTGTTAGAGAAGCATGAAACCTGAAGACCTTTCCACTAACGAGAATTGCAAGAAAACATATTAGAATGGAACATACGGGTACATTTAGCTAATTCAACAAGAAAGCGCTGAAACGTAGTTGCTAATTTAGTAGTACGATTAAATTGATACGGTCATCGTAGAAAGGAGGAGAGGATATTGGAACAACTGACTGAGGGAGACCACTCCATGGCGGTTGGAAAGTGATTGAAATCGTCATGTAAGGTGAGGACAGATAACAATACAGACACTCTTTTGAATTTTGTGAAGAATCTCGAAAGATATAGCCGGAGCACTAGGCCAATCAGTTAAGTGCCATCAGTGATACAGGCTTGGACGGGCGATCATATCTCTAAAGAGACATGACTGACTGGGCAGAAAATTTTCCCACAAGAGGGTTGCCATTACTTTCTGAGGTAGACTGGTTGCCAACTAAAGCTATTGAGCTCAATCTGTTGTGTTATTTAACCCATAGCTGGAGAAAAACGACAGATTAATATCTTTTCCAAGGGTAATTGCGAGAAAGTGTAATGCAACGAATTCAACTGGAATTCGAACTCGGCTCTCCGATTTCTCGTTCCGAACAAATATCCACTGCACCACAACTTACATCCGCACCAGATCAATCCTGGCAGCAATATACAATGCACGAATGAATTGTTGTTTTATAAATGTTCAAGATGGATTTTGACAAAAAAGATTGGCATGATATAGCGAATCAACCTTCTTTGTAGCAGACATGTTGATTCAATATAATCGCTCTATTTCATGTCAGTTAGCTAATTTATATTATCTGCCATCATGCTGTTAGCCTTCTTTCATTTGAATCTATAATTTAATCTCTTTGTACAAATAGGTATGATTTAACATGATGTATTTAGTAGTTTCAAAAGCTTTAGCGTTCCTTCCTTTATTTATAATTTTCATTGTGTATACAAGTAAATATGAGCGAAACACTTAAAGTTTTTCAAGGAAATCGCATTGTATATTCGAAATGCAATTCAAGATTAGCGCATGCGCGATATAAAACATCAAAGTGTCTGCGGACATGTGTTGGTTAGATGAATTTCGTTTGAACGTTCAAAGTCAGAAAGGTTGAAAGAGACGTGAGACGAGCTTGTGTGTCCATAAGGGTGAGGGAAATATCAAAGAGCAGATTACTGCTTGTCAAATACTGAACCTATGATGATGAATGTTCTCTTTGATTCGACGGGTTTTTCCCAGAGATTTTTTCTCTCTGACGTTGTGAACAGAGTTTCGTGATGAAAGGGGTCATAGGGAATAGGATTTTTTCCCTTAAAAATATTCTCGTCAAAAGCATTGATTGTTGAAAAAAATCTTCCGATATAAACAAAGTTGACAAATACTTCTTCTTCCGTATCCTTTCAAGTATTGAGTGGTTATGGCTCTCCACTCCCTCCTGTCTCCTGTAGCTCTAGGCAACATTTGTACTTTTGCCAAATCTCTTTCCAATAACAAAAACTCGTCAGGTAAATGGTCCGCTGTCTTACAAGCCTTTTGAGTTAAAATCTCTAAGCGTTCATTTCTCATCATCTGTTCAAGATATTCAACCAGATTCTATCTTATTTCCATTTTCTTTAAAATTTCTTCATTTTTTAAGTGCACCGTCCATTGAATAGTAGGTATACTTCTATAGAACTACATTTCTCTAACTTTCAATGTTACCTTCATCAGTAAGAATATTTTCCGGCATTCACTTCCATACTAGAAGATTTCTATCATATAGCAGCCGAAAGGTCTTCTATATTTTACCATAATATTTTAACTAAGTTTTGCTGGGGGAGACGATATAATACATTTGGGGATGATCCGATTCAAACCAACGATTACAGATCTGTAGCAAAATTTTGCCTTCTATTTGTTTTTACTAGTCGTCTACCCAATATAATGCACGAGTATCATTCAATGCAGAGAATTACTGAGAGAGATTGTTGCATGGTCATTAGAAGAGATTAAGAGGATTTGTAGGATAGACAATAGTTGATCCTAGAAATAAAGTGTTTAAGATTGTAACGATTGCGAAAATAACATTTCGGGAGTCTGGTTCACAAAAAGTTCAGTTCTCGAGATGACGCCATCTGGATAGAACTCCCATTTTATCAATAGTATGGTTGTACATCCGGGCGTTTAGGTTTCCAAGAATATGCGATAACGATATATACATTTTATATATCAAGTGCAATATTGGAGAAATGGGAAAAGTTTACTTGGGACGCGTTTCGTTTTTCAGGACTTCATCGGTGTAAATCTATTATCTTCAAATGATTTCACATGCACATGAACGGGGGTTATTGGTTATTTTAGAATTCAGTAATAAGTGTTGAGTTCTCTCAGTGACTGGCGCGTGTATGCACCACATTTATATAACACACTAAAATTTCCCCTCTGTCATTCCATGCGCCAATGCCATGGCTTTAGTGTGTAGGGACTCAGACAGACACCAAATCGGTCGAGTTTCGATCCCGGCTGGAAGCAAGTGGATGTCCAGCCATACAGATGAGCTGTGATACAGCAAAACAGTCTTGTATGTAGCTGACGAAGTATATATATATATATATGTATATATATATATATATATATATATATAGCTTATCGAGGTAAAAAGATAATTTTCGAAACATAAACTGTTAAATATAAGAGACAATGAATGTCTATTATGTTTCATCATAAGCCTTTCTAAGCATCGTATTTTGGCTTTAATTTCAGGTGAAAAGCAAAGTTTTATGTCAATACAAGATAAAATCGTTGCTGATGGTGGATATTTTTATGTTAACGTCCTTGTAGCCTCTCTGAAGGTCATGTGAGCCGAAAGTTTAGAACCAACTTTTAAAAATTATCCAAATGTTGGAGAATTTTTGTCTTTATTTTCACCTAAAATTAAAGCCAAAATACGATGTTTAGAACGGCTCATGATTAAACATAATAGACATACATTGTCTCTTATATTGAACAGTATATATATATATATATATATATATATATATATATATGTATAAGAAATAATAACTATACTCGTGTCGAAAAACCTTTCACGGATCTACGAAGAAGGGAAAAAATGGTTTTAAAAAAGAAAGAGCTAAGTACATGAACATCAGTCAAAAGAGCTCGGACCAAGTCAGCACGTAGCCAAAAGAAAAAACCCTGACACGAGCAATCAACTAACAAAAAAGCGCTCAATACTTAGGTAGAGCGGAATAAAGAAAGAATACCTAGCGAGCCATACAACCTAAAACGGATCATCAAGGAGCCAGCTTTCCCTGACGATCTGTTTAGGTGAAAACAAGGTAGGTTGTCTGGCTCGCTAGGTATTCTTTATATATATATATATTCTTTATGTGCCACGTCTTTTCAGGACGTAGGCAATCATGGCCTTCCACTTGAACCTATTCCTTGTCGCTCTTAAAATTTTTACCTGTTGATATCTCTCCCAAACCCCACTCCGCCATCCACCTGCTCAATCCCATCAAATATTGCTATCTCTTATCTCTTTTTTCGCAATTCGTCTTGTGAGTATTAGGTTCTACAAACACTTCTTCCTCATTACATGTATCAGAAACCACAGCTGTCTCTTCCTGATGCTAAGTATAAGTTTTATTTTCGTTTGTATCCTCTCCAACATCTTGTCGCTGTTCACATGTTTTGTCCATGGTATCCTCAGTATCCTTCTGTAGAACTATATTTCTGTTCCTTCAAGTCTTTATATATATATATATATATATATATATATATATATATGTATATATATATAGCCAAACTCATTTAGAGTATTTTATTTTCTTTCCAGCATAGTACATATGCCACATTGTGATAATAGAAGTTTTGTCAGGAATGGTGAAATGTTGTAAGAGCCAGTGCGCAAATTTACTCTACAATAGATGACCTTGCGATCAAGGCATTTCCAAAACATTTAGGTCGTACTGAATTGTTTTCTGTTTTGATCAGAGTAACATTTTTTTTATAACAAAATTGGATTTAGTCTCGCTACGGTGGGAAGCTGAAACATGATTAACTATTTTGTCAAATGTTTTTTTGTGTTCATATAATCTTTGATTTAAATCGCGCCGTTGCTCTTATAGCATTTCACCATTCCTGGCAGATTTTTTATTATCACAGTATGGGATAATTTTTTTTTAATAATCATATCGCCCCAAGCAAGGAATTCTATTGTCACTGTTTTGTAGGGGTTACATAGAAGGATAGTTATTAGAAAGAGTGACAGGTTATAGGGAGTGTCTGGAAGTGGGTATGAGAAGGATGAGAATACTGATGAGAGTGGAGTGAATGTAGAAAAGAGCATGAGAAAGAGAGGATGAAGGTTAGTGAGATAGGAGATGACTATTGACTTTACATTTAAATTCTTGGAGATTGTAGCTTTCAGGGAAGTAAGTAAACGGAAGGGAATTCCACAGGCGGGAAATGCGAGAAAAGAAGCTGGGGTAGTAAAAGTTGCGTTTACATTTTATTAGTTTCACAGTAAAAGGGTAGGACCTAGTTGCTAATCTTGAGTCTCGAGTAAATTCATATATAGGAGCCACCGGCGAGCTAAGTTCATCGGAGCAGAAGCCGTGAAAGTATTTGTAGAAATGAAATTACTAACGAAAAGTATTTGTAGAAATTAAATCACTAATGAGTGCGATGAAATTTCAAAGAAAAAAAGACATTAGATACATTGAGCTAGATATATGAAGAAATACTAAAAATTTCTGAAAATACAGAGCTCCCCATGTTCTTACGTATGTGTACTCGTACCAACATAACAAATTTAGTTCGATGAAGTCCTGTAGTGCAAAACGCGCCTCAAGTAAACTTTAAAGTTTTTACAGATTGTCATACAATTTCCCTTATATATATATATATATATATATATATATATATATATGCGCGCGTGTGTGTATGAGTATGTGTGTGTGTGTGCGTGTGTGTGTGTGTGCGTGTGTGTGTGTATTGAGAGAGAAAGACTTAACACATAATTAAACGGTTATAAAACTAGAACTTATTTCAACAATGCAAAAAAATAAAATAAAATTGACTCATTCGGACCGTTGATGAATAAATATATTTGCTCTGGATAGTATTCATGAAGCTCTCTATTTTTATCTAATTGATATTTTATATTAATTAGATAAAATTTTTGGCATTATCCTTTCCGTCTTCATAGCTTGCTATTTGTGCCGATATATATATATCTGTGTGTGTGTTTTTTGTGTGCAAACTCGGTTCTTATGCTGATGTTCTAAGTGCAGTTTATATGTTAGACATAGATCTAAGGGTGAAAATGTTTCCGCACTAGGTTGATGAATCATTGAAACTACATTTTCCACACGACACCTTTCTGATATATTTCCTTCTAAAAAATGGCAGGGAAGTCTTCGGTTATGACGGTTCATATTTGATAATGTAATCATGCGAGTATCTGAGTCTCTGAAATATTCTAGGGACATCTATGAACAAAAAATCACGTCTTGACATTTTCTCTCTTAATTTGCTTACTTCAACCTCCATACACCAATGAGTCGTCTTACCGTTAATAGATCTCACGACGAAAAATCGAAAGAATTCCTCGTACATTTTGTTTGCTCAAAGGACAAATATTCACTGACAAATGAGCTTAATCCATATCAGCATTGTTTACTTGTGTAGCTGGAGAAATATATGCTGTTTGCCTCCTCTCTCTTCTCGATTATTTTATACGTAAACAATCTATCTATCTATCTATCTATCTATCTATCTATCTATCTATTGGGTTGTCAAAAATTCATTGGCTTAATAAACAGAGAATTAAATAAATGTACTGTGGCACAATCATAGCACTACGGCAAAAACATCAAAAATTAAATATCACGCCTGACAATAATATCTTGCATAATATTCAGAGGTAGTGTTACCAATAAGGGACAATAAGTATATGCATCATTATATATATATATATATATATATATATATATATATGTGTGTGTGTGTGTGGCTTCTACCATGATTTAATGAATATATATATATATATATATATATATATATATATATATTAAAATGACATGTTGAAAATGGCTATTTCCTCACTAAGTTATATCTGAATTTACAGATAAATAAACGTATATATATATATATATATATATATACCTTTATTTATCTGTAAATTCAGATAAAACTTAAAATTTCAACATGTCATTTTAAGGCATGTATTCTTCTTCGAATTCTTATCAACAGAGAATGAGGAAAAATTCTAAGCCAAGAGGTTAGATTAGGTAAATGAAAGGGTTGGGATGTATTGGTTTTCATAGGGTTGGGTTGGGTGAAGGAATTTAGTAGTAATTTTTCTTATATATATATATATATATATATATATATATATCCGAGTGAAGTGAACGAAGAAAAAAAATTTTTTTACAACGTCCAAAACATTAATTTAAAACAGTGCTCGATATATTATATATAGAGCTGTGAATATGTATTAAAATTAGTATGTTTTAGAACATGTACAATTTTTTTTATATATACACTACATATCCTACATTTGTTTTGACATTGAATCTACAATGTCTCATATGAGATATAGTAGTTTCAATGTCGAAACAAATGTTGGATATGTAGTGGATATATAAAAAAATTTGTCCGTGTTCTAAAACATAATTTATAATACATGTATATATATATATATAGAGTCATCCGCAGATCTGTTTCGCTGTATCACAGCTCATCAGTACGGTTAGACTCCAATTGCTTTTTAACCCACGATTGAAACCTGACCGAATTGGCGTCAGTCGGCGATTCTACCTCTGGGCTACGGGCGTTCGGTGGAAGAAGGCAGACTTTTTTTTGCGCATATATTATCATTATACTCGCCTAATAGCGAGAGTGCTCTAATTCATTTTACTGAATGAGCGATGTCTCCAGGACCTAGTGAATATATATATATATATATATTATTTTTAAATCGCATCACCCCGAGCAAGGCGGTAACGCCACTGATGTGCAGGGGACTACGTAATAGTGAAAAGATTGGAAAAGAGAAAGCCGGAAACCACATCCTAAACAGGGAACAAGGGACAAGCCTCTTAACCTGTTCAATAGACGTGGGTGGAGTGTGAACCGGGCGATGATTCACTAGGCCCTGGAGAGAAGCTAAACATACACAGACACACACACAAACACACACACACACAAACTTATGTATATATGCATTCATTAAATCCTGAAAAGAAAGCATGTGTATGAATATTAAAAAACATAATAAAAAAGGTAAACAAAAGTTCTTTGTTTCTTTTATTCAATGAACCACACACATCTATATATATATGTATATATATATATATATATATATATATATATATATATATATAGACAGATAGATATATAGATATAGATATAGATATAAGTTGTGTTTTCGAAAAAGAACGATTAGGTACTTGTGTGTAGCTTTTGATTTTTTTGTAAAAATTATGCATTTAATTATATTGTTTTCTGGAATTTATGAATATCAAATTGTCCAAATATCTGTAGATTCCGAGCTTTTTTGTTTGAGCGGTTACACATTTTAAAGCATTATTTTGTTAAAAATAATAAATATGTGTGTAAATGCGGTTGTAGTACGGTATTAAAATGAAAGTTGTTGAAAATAGGCAAATTCTCCAATTTTTAAATACGAACAGTACATTATGGCCGTGTTCATAATTAATTTTATTACCCGCTGGTTTCTTGTTTTTATAATATGAACGTCCATCACCTTTTAAACTCGTTTTATTGACTGGAACACCTTCGTGATCACGATGTGTATGTTGCGTATTGCGCATTGGTGCGATACCATGCTGGTTTTAAAGTGCTAACAACCGTTTATTTTATTTTTTAAGCGTTTTCATGATCTGCTCCTGACATAAATGTGTCAATATCGTATTGTCGGTGTGCACATTATTTTAATGTCCTCATTCACATTCTGACGAGTGAGGTGCGATATCCAGGTTAATTCATTCTACACAGTGTGGCAAAATTCTGAACACAGAAAAAAAATTCTTATTTTCAAGAAATTAAATTTTCAATATTTTATTGAAATAGAATATTAACAAATAATATCTTCAATATGATTTTCATCATTTGTGATGTAAAGATTGATGCACTTTGCAGGATTCACATGAACATAAAGCAGCAACTCCACATAGCCGTCAATTTCACTCTGTATATGTTTAATCAGGTGTGTTGCATCAGTGATTTCCATTGAGTACACCTCTTTTAGCATACCAAGAAAAAAGTCGCTTATTTCTTCCTTCGACGAAACCATATTTAATCTGTGGACGTAAAAAAAGAAATAATTAATGAGATTTCCTGTGTCCATACTTTCGGGACACCCTGTATATATATATATATATATATTTTTTTTTTTCATTTTTTTTCTTTTGGTTGAAGTATTATTGCGCTATTTAATTATATCTGTTCTACTGCCTTAATTAAATTTTGTACTTCTAGTAAATCTTGTGTTTTTCTTATTACATTTTCTTTCTGAACCATCTCGCGGGAATCAGGAACACATTTACGATTCTCAGTTGAAAATTCGATCCAGTGTAACACAAGATTTCGCTTGTAGTTCATTTTTAGATTATCAAACTTCGCAGTAGCGAACGGAGTTGTTAAACATCGTGTTAAAGTCCGCATACTGCCGAAAAAGAGCATTTCACGATCGTTTCTTAATTTGACTATCAGTGTTCCGTGAACAACCAAAACTGAAGCTAAATCCTAAAATTCCTATGATTTGTTGCTTTTTGTAGAATCAACCCTGATTACATCGGAAATACCAAATAAACATTATCTTATTAAAAAAAGCCAATCTTTATATATTCAAGCGACACCAAATAGTCTTATCCTCATCGAAACCCTTCACGAAATCCAGCCTAATTTTAAAAAAAGGAAAGAAGTTGGACGTTGTTCGCGTTTTCTTCTTCTTCTTTGTGTACCTTATCCCTTCAGGACGTAGTCAATCATGGATTTCTGCTTGCCTCTATCCCTTGTCGCTCTTAATATTTTTCTTTGGCAATTCTCCCAAAACCCACTCAGCCATCCACCTGCTTAAGCCCATCAAGTAGGTTTCGCGATATTATCCACTGTTTCTATTTCTCTCTATCCCTCCTGTGAGTATTCATTTCCCCAAATTCTTCTTTTTCATTACCAGTCCCCAAAACCTCACTTGTCTTTTCCTGATGCCAAGTATAAGTTTCCTTTTCGTTTGCATTATCTCCAAAACCTCGTCGTTGCTCATATGTTCGATCAATGTTATTCTTCTGTAGAACCACAAGTCACACAATCTTTGAGGAGATCTTCCAGCATTCGACTAGGAGGAATGATATCACGTGGATGTGCGTTGTGATGCAGTGGATATGCGCTAGGAATGACAACTCGGGGAGCCGAGTTCGAATTCCAGTTGAATTCATTGCATTCACTTACGCGCAAATACCCTTGGGAAAGGGATTAATCCGTCTCTTCTTTCCAGTTATGGGTTAAATAACAGGATAGATTTGGTTCTATAGCCTTGGCTTGCAACCAGTCTACCGCAGAAAGCAATGGCAACCTACTGCGGGATAATCTTCTGCCTAGTCAGTCATATCCCTTTCGCGATATGATCGCCCAAACAGTGTATCACGTATAGCATTTAACTGACTGTTATCACGTAACAGCCTAGTACTCATTTTCTTTTTCTCTAAAGAAATCTTGCTGTCTCGCAATGTTTTGCTTAGCCTTTGAAATGCGTCTTTGGCCATGCCAATACACAATCGTATCTCAATGTCGAAATTTCCGCCCTCTGTTAGAATGCTTCGCAAATATTTAATTTCCATACCTGTTTAATTTTAGTGTCCCCGACTTGTAGTTGGCATTGTTGAAACCTCTTTTTATTGATGACTATACACTCTCTTCTTGGAGATTATGTTTAGCCCTTTTCCCCTCAATTTCCATTCTTACCCTCTGTAAGAGATTTTAATTTTCTTTTGCGTGTCTGCTATCAGCACTGTATCAGCTGCGTCTCTTATATTGTTCCGATTGTGGCCGCCAATGACGAATCATTGGAGGACTTCTAACTCACTCAGAATCTTTTCACTGTAAAGGTGGAATAAATCTGGTGAGAAGACACATCCTTGTCTTAGACCTTTTTTCTATTCTCGTATAGAGGCTGAATTCATCTCCTGTTCTTATGCAGGCGATTTGCTGCCAGTATAGATTCTTGATATTTCTAATGTCTTTCCCAGATATGTCGAGATTGTCGAGCGTCTCTAACAAGTTTTTATGGCTATTTTGTCGAACCCGTAACTTATAAAAGAGATGTGCACATCCTTCGGCATTTGTATTGCTCTTTCTGATAAGATTCTGAGCATGCGAATTAAATTTCTTGTTCCGGTGTCTTTGATGATCCGGCGCTGTTCTTGTCCTATCTCTACGCCGATTCTGCTGCGGACTCTGGTCATCAGAATCCGGAAGTTGAGTTTTGTTACGTGGTTTAATTCTTTTAAATATTCGTCGATCAGACAGGTCGAAAGCGTTTTTAGAATTCTTTCGTTCCAGCATTCTAGGTGAGAATGGAATCGAATGAATTCTTTGGTTCCAGCATTCTAAACGAGATTGAAATACAAATGATGCTTCTGTTCGAGCATTCTAGGCGAGAATGAATCCAATGAATTTTTGGTTCAACTATTCTAGGCGAGAATGAAATCAAATAAAATCTTCGATTCCAGTGGTCTAGGCGACAATGAAATACAATTAAATCTTTGATTCTAGTATTATAAGCGAGAATGAAAAACAATTAATTCTTTGGTTCTAGTATTCTAGACAAGAATAAAATTCAACGAATTCTTTGGTTCCAGTATTATAGGCCAGAATGAAATCCAGTGAATTCTTTGCGTCCAGTATTCTAGGCTAGAATGAAATCCAATGCATAGCACTCATGAACGCACATTTCTCCCACTTCTCGATATATATATATATATATATATATATATATATATATATATGTGTGTGTGTGTGTGTGTGTGTGTGTGTGTGTGTGTGTGCGCGCGCGCGTGTGTGTATGTGTGTGTGCACTATTTCCTACTCTAACGTGAGCAAGAAGGTTTTTTAAAAGCACTACCCTGACTGTGTTTCATCGTGAAATTTTACGTGGCCAGTCATTCTAAGGCACATCAAATCTAATGAGAGTTTTACCTCGGTGAAGCAAGTTCGAATCTGGCCAGAGGATACGTATCTTTTAAATCTTTTCAAAAATTCAGTCTGGTAGATGTAATAATGTGCTTAATAATAAAAACTGATCATCTATTCAAGTATGAGAATCCATTAAAAATTAACGTTTCAAGTAAATAAATAAAAGATATGATAGATTTTAATCTATGTCACACAAACACACGCATATATATATATATATATAACTAAATTTATCTTTAAACACGTCTCGAAAAACCAACCGAGTATAAACGCGGAGGGGAAAAATGGAAACAAAATAAGAAACGAATTAAGCACTTGAACGTTAGTCAAAGTACTAGTCACATATATATATATATATATATATATATATATATATATATATATATATATCATCTTCTGATGAGAAGTCTGAACGATTACCTATTGTCCGGCTCTGAAACCTACCCGGGTTTTGAAGAACAGGAAAGAGTATCCCTATTTTCCTGTTTAGGTCTGTTTTTCGGTTCTTTCTAAAACTCTTCCAATTCCAGTAGTCTTGTGTGTATTAATGGAATTATCACCTTGCTTTGGGTGAATTGATTAAAAAGATTCTCAAATAGCTGAGTGATGTACAGACTGTCTTGTCACATTCAATGTCACGATACCAGATAGTGACAAACCATCGTCGTCAATCGGACCCAGAACTTTCGCAAATCACAAAGAATGGATTTTCCCGTGATGAACGGAGGTTCGCTAAAGACTTATATTCCATTAACTCCTATTGATATTTGACCTTAATCCAGACCTCAAGTGAAACTCGTACATACGATCGATTGCTAACTATGCTGAAAAAATTGTCGGCTCATTGTACCGCTACGGTACAAGACTCCAATTTCTATCTTCTACCATACCAAGCCAAAAATATAGTACTGCTGGAATATAAAGATTGAAGTTTCTAAGTCTTCTCTTTCCAGCATCTTCTTTTTCTTCTATGTGCCTTTCGGGACGTAGGCGATCATTGCCTTCCACGTGTCCCTGTCTGTGGTGGCTCTTAGCACGCTTTCTCCTGTTACACCACGCAACACCCCGTTCTGCCATTCAACTACTCAAGCCCGTTAAGTATTTTACACACTGTTTTCCATTGTCTCTCCTTCCCTCTATTTGGCCTGTTAGTATCAGATTCTCCAAGCTCTCCTTCCTCATTGCATATCCCAGGAACTTTAGCTGTCTCTTTCTGATGCTCTATATTAATTTCCTTTTCGTTTCCATCCTTTCTAAAACCTTATCATGCTCTCATGTTCAATCCATGATATTCGCATCATCCTTCTGTACAACCACATTTCAGTTGCTTCAAGTTTTTCCATCATCTTCGATGATATTGTCCAACATTTCATTGTCGTATTGAAGAACTGACATCACATAGCAATCCAGTACGCTTTTCTTTGTTTTAGTGAAATTTTCTTGTCTCTTCTCAGCTTCTGGAATGCGTCATTCGCCATGCCAAATCACTTTCGGATCTCTGAGTCGCACTTTCCGTCTTCTGCTGAGTCCGTGTGGGTGAGAAATTATTTCTGCCCTACAACCACTCTATCACAGACAAATTGTCGCATGCAACCCACTGCCCTATCGCTATTTCCATAGAAAGTGCTCAGACAAACTACATTTCTTCGTTTCACCAGTGCTAACCTTCACTGCTCAGTACTGTTATACTCGGCACATATTAGCGAACAACGCACATTTCCTTCAAATTCTTTGGTGGGAAGTAAGTTTCACTCGAGCAGCTTTTTCCCCGCCAACTAACAAAAGGTGTTTCCCTGATCACTACATTCTTAACCTGTTCAATCAAGGGTTAACCGTTGTCTTCCCCTTTTTTTCGCATAAACTCTACCTCTTACTCAGTAACCCTTTATCTTGAGTGGTGCCTGAACATTGTACAGTGGCACGTCACTGTATATATATATATATATATATATATATATATATGTGTGTGTGTGTGTGTGTGTGTGTGTGTGTTTGTGTGCATTAATAATCGTTATCGTATTTTTGATAATTACAGACAAAAATAAAATATTCCCCTTTACGTCTGAAGTTAATACGACGGCAATTATTCAAATGCTGTTTTTTAAAATGATATTCTAATCTTCAAAACTTGAATTGTGTCAGTTTACTCGTTTATCGCATCAATTCTTTATAAAGTGTGAACAATTTTTGTACTGTTTTCTGTTGGATATTTATTATTTTATAGTAAATCGCATTTATTTATTTCACACACTCCATGTTGCTTCGTTCTTTCATTTATATTTTATCGTTTTATTTTTCTTTAAATAAATGAATATATTTTTTCTATTAATTGTAGCCGTTCAATTTATCTTCTGTTAATCCATCCGCGCTGTCATTACTTTCTGCTTCATCTAGTCGATAAATTTTTTTCTGCCATCCATTTTGAATCGTTCGTATCTTTGATAATTATTTCGCGCGTTTTTCAGCCATTTTCTTTTTTAAAACTTTAGATTCAGCCATTATTCAAAATGTGAACGAAAGGAATCTAAGTTGTCTTCATTTGGAAAGGAACCACGTGAACAGAGAGAAAGAAAAAACGAGAAGTAGAGAGCGGGAAGAGAAATAAATGAAGATAATAAAAACAAACAGGTTGTTTACAAAATAAATAAAAATTAAATTTCGAATAGACAGAAAAAGAATGGAACGTGATGAAACAGCGAAGAAAAAATCTGTCAAAATATTTACAAAATAAATACAAGAAAATGTCAATTATACTCAACCGAAAAATATAATTAAAAGAAAATAGCTTGTTCTTTTGTAACCAAACCTCATTCTATAAACAGATTTAACCAACTATTTGGAAAGTAGATTGAATTATACATATACTGCCCTTAAGCTCTCAGTAACCAAATCGTAATTTCTTCTTGATTTACGATGCATTTCTCTTTCCCCAGTGCATTTACATTTACATAGATTAATCAAATTTCAAACTATGTGAGTGATGCGTTAATTTCTTCACTGACAAACTTTTTTTCATTTTAGTCGATGTTAGTATCGTAAATGTTGACTTTTTATTAGTAATCGTTTCACTCAAGTCAGTACTGTCACTGGTGAGCAGGGGGATACTTAAGAGAAATAAGAAGAAAGCGAAAACAAAAAGAAACCGATTACAAAGAATGGCAAATAGAAGGATGGAAATACTAGTGTGAAGAGAGTTGCGTGAGAGCAGAGTGAAAAGGGAGAATAACAAGATACTGGGGATGTTGGGGAAGGATAATTAATACTGTTAATACTAAGTCGTAATTACTAATTTTTAAACATTAATACATCAGTCAATAACATGTCTTAAGTAATAATATATCAGTCAATACGAGGTCATGATGACTTAGTCCTAAGAACTGTACATCAGCCAATACTACGTTCTGGCATTTATTCTAGTTACCTTAAGATTATCTCACTGTAAGGGTGAAATATGTCCGATGAGAAAACGTCTCTTTGTCTAATTCCTATTTCCACTTTCTTATTCTTCAAAATGGATCTCCATCTTATTGCAAGTTGGTTTTCCCATTAGGAGTTAGTTGTCTTACACGTGTAAATCAAGTTTTTCTACTAGTTCATGCCATAGATATAAATGCCATCGTATGATCTATGAAGGATAGGCATAGGTCTTTCTGAATTTGTATTGCTCACCCTGCCAGTATCCTGATCATAAAGACAGAATATCTTGTTTCAGTGTATTGAGGAAAGTTCCGTTGTTCTTTGTTTTTGCTCGGTCTAATTCAGAAGCAATGTCAATTTAATCCTTATTACAATGATTAACTCAACAGGACCATCAGTTTAATGAACCATATAACAAAACTGATCGTCTGAATCCTGATGAATAGAGCAAGAAGAAGAATCAGGCCAGAGATAGGACAAGAACAGTGCGGGTTTGCCAAAGACACTGGAACAAGGAACACCATGTTTAGGATTAGGATGCTCTCTGAAAGGTCAATACGAAAGAAAGAAGGAATTTTACCTATGTTTTATTGATTATGCAAAGGCCTATGTTTTATTGATTATGCAAAGGCATTTGACAAAATATGCCACAAAGGATTGATGGTGATGCTTGGCAGCCTTGACATATTTGGGAAAGACCTAAGAGTAATCGAGAATCTCTACTGGTAGCAAACCGCCTGCATACAGGTAACGAATTCAGCAGATATACAAAGATTGAAAGGGGTGTAAGACAAGGATGTGTTTTTTTCACCGGATCTATTCAGCTTGTACAGCGAGACTATTCTGAGAACCCTAGAAGTAATGCCAGGATTCATCATCGGGGGCCACATTTTAAACAATATGAGATACGCAGATGATACAGTGCTGATAGCAGACATGGAAAGGAAACAACAAGACCTCCTACAGAAGTTATCTGAAGACAGCAACAAGAAAAGATTACAAATAAACTGCAAGAAAACCGAATGCATGGTCATCAGCAAAAAGAGCAGCCCAAAATGCCAAATACAGGACGGGGATACTAAAATCAAAAAATTTAAATACCTGAGAAGTGTTCTAACAGAAAACGGAAAGTGCGACACGGAGATCCGAAGGTGATTTGGCATGGCGAAGGAAGCATTCCAGAATTTGATTAAGGTATTAAGAAACAGGACAATTTTGCTAGAAACAAAGAAGAGAGTACTGGATTGCTATGTGGTGTCAGTTCTTCAATACGGCAGTGAATGTTGGACAATATCATCAAAGATGATGGAAAAATTTGAAGCAACTAAAATGTGGATGCTGCGAATATCATGGATCAAGCATATGAGTAATGATAAGGTTTTGGAAAGGATGGAAACGAAAAGGAAATTAATACTGAGCATCAGGAAGAGACGGCTGAAGTTCCTTGGACATGAAATGGGGAAGGAAGTTTTGGAGAACCTAATACTAACAGGTCAGATAGAGGGAAAAAGAGACAGGTGAAAGGAGCGGATAACATATTTGAATGACCTGATCAGGTGGATGACGGAACGAGGGTTGCGTAGTGTAACAGGAGAAGGCGTGCTAAGAGCAACTAGGGATAGGAGATGTGGAAGGCCATGATCGCCTACGTCCTGAAAGGACAGGGCACATGAAAGAAGAAGAATTTTCCTTTCGTACATTATATGTAATATGTTTCGAATCCATCATTGAAATTCAAGATGGGGAATTAGTAAATACTAAACACTTCAAATGCATCTGTGTAAGGATCATTATCATATTCATGACGTTCCGGCTACTCTATCTTCCATACTTCTTCAAGTGATTAGAATTTTGAACTGAAGCCTTTATTTCGTTCACCGTGAGATTGTTCTAGTTCTATGAGACATGTCGCTTCCAGATGTATCAGTATCAGCCATCTCCCTTTAACTCAACAGTTTAAGTTTTTTGTTCACCTTTGTTGTAAATACAGTGTATGGATCAGTTATAACAAATTGCCAAAACCCTGCAACCCTTTGTGGCAATGGGGTGGTGCCACATCGGGACACTTTTCTCCAGGATCGGGGACATTTCAGTATCAGTTTTCTCAGATGAATGTCTGTCCTCGACCAGAGATAAAATCGAACCACACTGTTCCAGAGGACAGAGAGGCAACTGAGAAATGATGATCCACACGCATCAAGTAAGTATTTAGAATAGGAGATGAGGAAATTTAATATGCGATAAATTACACTAGGATTAGTTTCACTCAACACCGCAACTCACTACACTATCGGAACATTAACATAAGAAATCCAGTCATATTCTTAAATAACCCCATCCGATAGAGATGATTGTCATGCATGTAGCTAAGCACATTCAGAAATGTCAAAATTGTCAGCTATACAAAAACCTCTTTTTTAAGATCAATGGATAAAGTTGCCTCTGTAAGTCTTATTCAGGAGCTTCCTTTTATAACTAACGCCACAGCAAACAAAAAACTGTAACAAATAAAATAATCTACATCACTTGAGGAATTTCAACAATATTTTCAACTAAAATTGATATAACATGTGAATGAAATGGAAATAATGACCGAGAAAGAGACATCACTGACTAGGCAGAAGATTCTCCCACAGTAGATTGCCATTACTTTTTGAGGTATATTGGTTGCAAACTAAGGCTATAAAACACAATCTGTCTTGCTATTTAACCTATAGCTGGAGAGAGAAGCGGAGGATTAATGCCTTTCCCAAGAGTATTTGCGCGTAAGTGAATATAACGAATTCGACTGAAATTCGAACTCGGCTCTCTGTTTTCTTGTTCCGGACCAATAGCAACTGCACTACTACGCACATCCATCCCACAACTTCAAACAAAATGTGGGAAGGCCTGATCAATATTGGAAACATTAGGTGAACTTTTAAAAATCCATTTTCATGAGAAACAGTTTTAATAAAAAAAATTATAAATTTCAACCGAAAGTACACTGACGCCATGGTCAATGAATGCCGAATACGGAAATGATTACTTTTATGATTATCATTAACTTTCAGCTAATTTCATTTGGTTGTGCTATGAAGATAGATCTACTATTTCACTCGATGTTTCTCCACTTCTATATATTTCATTTATCATTTCGATTAATTTATCAATCTCGAAATCATTTAAGACTACCAGCATCTCATTTGTATTCTTACATTGGCCTGTTTTCTTTGTCTACATCTTGGCCAGGCTTACTCGGTTGACCTGATTCTTCGAATTTTTTTTTATATGTACCATAGGCTTAACTCTTTTTTTATCATGAAAGCGTTATATGATATAATTGTATTCATTTTTTTTATTTTCCATCTTGATTGATCTTTTTTATCATTATTTTCTGGAAGAGGGTCCTTTCTTGCTATTTCTTTATATTTTATTTTACGACTATGTCAACATTTTGAAGTTTTACTGTATATATGTTTTGGTGAATCATTCATTTTTCGCTTGATTGCTTGCACATCTGACACATTAAATCCCAGACCAATCAAGCCATCGAAGCCAGAAAATCGTGTCAGCGAAAAGAGGAATTGCTGGATCGTATAGATGACTTCATGGATTGATCACAGAGTGAAGAGAATAAAATTGAAAAATTAGAAGAAATCTCTAAGCCATATATGCAACAAATTGTATTGCTCTATGACTGTTATCCTAGAGTAAGCAATTGATTTTTTACAGTTTATGACGCCTTTAGAGATAATTTCAAACCAGAAAATATTTTTGAATAGTTAGTGGTTTTAAAGAATTAATTTACTCATGCAAGTTCTGATAATTAACCCAGAGATAATGGAGAAGTAGATTTATATTTTTACTCAGTGTTTAAGTTAATATAAGAAAGCTGATTTTCATTGGAACTCGGCTCTCCGATTTTAAACTGCCAGCCGTTGTCCATTACAACCCAAGCGCATCCATGCTTACGGCAGCTGGATTGCTAAGCGGTCATCCTTCTAGACAATGAAAAGTCTCGACGTTGCTTAACTTTAGTGATCTACTGAGAATCGCTGTTTCAACGTAAACCATGACACGCTTGAATTCGGACTGAAGGATTTGGAAATTTGAGGAAGACACTCTGGATCAGCTAATTATGGGATTTGCAAGGATACGGATAATAATTTGATGGAATCGAGTAGAGCCTTGCTACCACTTTGTCACAATCGATTACCACTAGACATATGACGCAAGTACAAAATGAATTAAATAATAATAATAATAATAGTTTTAGTACAAGTTCCCAATGCCTTATTTGGCGTGAATAAACAGTTGAAAATGGCTTTCGTATACTAAATGTTAAAAATGCAATAGTAAAGATAAATAAGAACAAAAAATATAAAAAATAACTTTTTACTCACAACAATGACGAAGAATTGACGCTATTTAAATTATAACGGCGTTAGTGTCTGCAATATGGTGTTGAAGTCTGCAAGTGAATGGAGTAAAGTATAGAAAATTTATAGGCCTATAATAACGTCTAGAGATTTGGTGTGACCAAAAAATACATGAACAACAACAATAATAATAATAATAATAATATCGTGGAAATCAGTATAAATTTGAAAGCCCCAGCAAAAGAAAAAGAAAAAAAGAGAAGACATTTCTAAAAAAAACTTTCGGCGATTTCAGTCTTTCTCCCTCTATTTTGCACCTTTAGAAACCGCCCAAACTGAAGGGCTTCCTGCCAAAGAAAAGCATTTAGAGACACACTTTAGCGTTGCGATTCCATTATGCACACTCCTTGCAAATCTTTTATTCCGCCATTTACACATTCGTGCAGAATCTAAAGTGATACTCGTTCGGGTCATTAAACTCCCACTTCCGGTTGGCTGACATCCGCTGAGCGCCACCCATCCACCACAGTAACAAAAATCCCCTAGGTTTCTCTCTGTAATTTAGTAAATGTCTCATCAGAAAGTCAATTTAAACTTAACGTATGGTAAGTCCGCCATTGTTATTTTCAGATCTTTCTACTTAGTAACTTCCTATAGACACCAGGACTTATAAATACACAGAATTATACACGGAAGCTCATACAAATCTATAAAAGTTTTGTCTGGCAAAAGATCACGAAGGCGGGGTATCCAAGCAAAGATCGTATGCTTGTCGATGTCTGGATTATACCGATTTTATTTTCTGTAGAGACACTTTTCACTATATGGCCACATTTCTGGTGAAAGCTTGCAAACACAAGTATAACTGAGACTAAAGTTTGGCTAATGATTCATTTATAAAAGCCGTCAACGTTTACCTATAGACAAAGGTATAAAACTTAGCTTTGTTTATTAACAGGCTCAAGTATAAATCCGTTAAATATCTACATATATACTCTAGTATAAAATCGGCCATTTTTATTTTACTTATTATACTTAAGTATAAACAAACATTTATTTGTGAACTCAAGTTTTAAAATAAACAACCTGTATCTATACCGGTAATAATTATACTTATGCGCCATTAAACACCTTCCTCTAGACTATATCACTAAAACTTCACCACACAAGGTGTTGCTGTTGTTTTTACTAACTAGTTACTACTAGTTGCTAGCCAACTGGTTTTTAATTCAAAAATGTCCTAAACTGGTTGCCAAAGAAGCCCAGACACGCAGTATTTCCTCCTGTTAAAAACAGAGGGAAAAAAGATTGATTCATATTTTTCCCAAGGTTATTTATTTATTTTTATTTATTTTTCTAAATCATATCACCCCGAGCAAGGCGGTAACGGCACTGATGTGCAGGGGGCTACATAAGAGTAAAAAGATAAGAGGAGAGTGAAGAGAGGACGAACTAGTTAGAAAGGAGCAAGAGAAGGATGAGGTGAGCTGACAGTTGCAAAGATGGAGAGACAGGAAAGGATATCCAGGGTGGTGTGGCAAGAACTAGAGTCAAGTGCTTAAGAGATGAGTATTGACCTTGCATTTAAATTCCTAGAGGTTGTAGCCGTCAAGAAAGCAAGAATAAGGAAGCGAGTTCCACAGGCGGGAAGTGCGAGAAAAGAAGCTGGAGGAGTAGAATTGTCGTCTGCAATTGGTTGATCTAACTGTGAATAGGTGAGATCCAGTAGCCAGTTTGGTTGCACGAGTAAACACCTGTTGCGGAGGCACAGTGACTTAAGTTCGTTGGAGAAGAAGCCATGGAAGTATTTATAGAACAGACAAAGAGAAGCCACATCCCGTCGGTGGGAAAGTGGTTGTAGTCGAGCAGCCTATCACATTACTGATTCTCCTTTGGATCTTGTCAAGAACATGGCGATGAACAGCGGGTGCACCTGACCATATATGGCAGCAGTATTCCATGCACAGACGAATGATTGATTTGTATATATGCAGGATGGTTTCAGGCGGGAAAAACATCCTGGCTCGACACAGTGACCCAAATTTCGTAGCAGTGGATTTAGGTATTGAGTAGATTTATGGAACGGTGAACGTAACTAACACGGCCGGAATTTGAATATTGGACGTCAATTTCACTTCCCGCATTGTGCAACGATATCAATATTCACCTGGTAATTCAATATTTATGAAATTTTTGCTTGAAATCTGATTGGAGGGTGAAATAGAATTGACAAAAATATGCAGAACAAAATTAAAATAATAAATTTAAATTAATATTGAAGAATACGACAAGTGAAAGAAGATATCCAAAGGAAATGCAATACAATCCTGACAAGGCATCTCGACTTCAGTCACTTTCTCACCAATGTTAGGTGGCTTCCCTCTCTCTTTTCTAAAAATATTTTCCTCGCAACTTCCCTGATGAGATTTTTCCCTGGTGCCCCAACTACATGAATTTAAACGCGATACTATGTTGGCATCGATGTCCCACCCTTTTCCTGTTAGAATTGATGAATGCAACCGCCACTTTTGAAACGGGTTCTTTTCTAGCACTGCTCGCCTGTAGAATTTCCTTCCGTTTCATTGCTTCTCCGATAACTAAAACCTCCAAAAATTTAAATGCAACCTAAGTGTCCATCTTCTATCTTCTTGAATCTCATTCATCTTTTGTCCTTTACCAATCCTCCCTATTCTCAGTATTATCTTTTCCTTTCACTCGATGTAACCAACCCCCTGCTTATTAATGACATTTTCGCCTTACTGAGGGGGGATGATCAAAAAGAAGTACAATTAAATTTCTAAAATACAGAGTTATTCACGAAGCCAGATACTCCTATTGAAGTCCAAGCGTCTTTTATTCAAATTATAACTATTTTTATTAAAAAAAGAAGAGGCCGTTATTCGAAATAAAAATACCATTATTCATTGAATAGAAGCTCGCATTCAACATAAAGACACCTTGACTCAAAATAAAAGTTGTTATTTAAAGAAACGCCACTGATAAACTATTTCGAAAAGCAGGTAAAGCGCATCTAGTTATAGGGATTTTATGTGTTTAATCACTGGATTAGGAAATGCTAACATATACACAGGTTCGGTAAGAGGCAAAACGGCACTTGAAAGTCGGTTATAGTCAAAGAAGACACACACAAACACACAAACACACATACACACACATACACACATATACGGTGTATATTTAGGTAACACATATTCAATCAAAGCAAGAATTTATTAAAATGTTTTAATATTTTATTTTAGTTTTCCAACTTTCGACTAAATTGATGCACATCGCGATAAAATTACTAGAGAAACTTTTTAAACTTTGCCCCCCCTATTTTCTACCATTTCTGCCATTCTCAGGAACTTAACGTAGTCCTTAACGTTGAGTAAAGAATTTGTTAACTTGTCACTGGGCATTTTAGAACGTTCTTCATCTTCTTTATTTGCCGTGTCCCTTCAGGCAATCATAGACTTCTACTTGCCCCTATCCCTTATCGCTCTCAACACTTTGCGTCTTGGTATCTCTCCCACGCCCACCCTCCACCATTGCCATCCACTTGCTCAAGAACATCAGGTATGTCATGCGCTGCTTTCCCCTGACTCTATTTTTTTCTCTATCCGCCCAGTAAGCATTAGATTCTCTAAGCCCTCTTTCCAAAGAGTTTGATAAAGTCAGAAGATGAATATTTATATCTAATCTAATCTAAGCTTATTTATAAATGGAACTTTGTCTGTTTGTGTGTGTGTCTGTGTGTGTGTGTGTGTCTGTGTGTGTGTGTGTCTGTGTGTGTGTGTCCGTTACCTATAGACTCCGAAACGGCTGAACCTATTTTCTTGAAAATTTAGTTTTACTACAAGCGTCTGCGATTGTTCTTTGCTAGGTTTTGTGTCGAGGTACCCCTCCCCCGATAAATATCGAAAATCGATAATCGAAAAGGTCGGGTTATAGAAGGAGAGGTCCAATTTTAATCAAATTAATACACTCATAGACAAAGACATAAGAAACGATATTCAGAAGTTTCAAGGTTGCAGTTCTTACAATAGTGCAGAAAATCTATAATATATATATATATATATATAAAAGGCAAGATGTTTGTGTGTGGGTCTGTTTATCTGTCTGCATGTTCTTTATACAAATCCAGAATGTTTATCCGATTCTCACCAAACTTCACACAAATCTTCTTTAGGCTGAGTCTGAGCTCCAGGACCATTAGTTTTAAAGATTTCATTACACTCAAGCAACGCCGAGCTTTACTGCTAGTACTACCTATTTTGCATCATCATCATAACTTATGCAGTAAGCGCATTTCCGCCGCTGTAGTTAGCACTTCAATTTGTTGTAATTGTGTAGTGACATGCTACTTCTTGGGGGCCATGTATGAGAGTTGGATGTCGGGCTTAGACCAGAACAGTTCAACATCCAAATTCACCTGAGGAAACCAGGGTCGACTGCTTCGCTGCTATGGTACTGCCACTGGCGATACATATGATACACTCTATATATTTTACACACATTTTTTAAATTTAAATCAAATATTTTATACATATTTTAAAATGTTATATATTTGTTTCCTTTCTATCGGATAAATTTTGTGTATTTTTAATTTAATCATTACAGTTAATTCTACATAATATTTTATTGTTCTCTACAGTATGTAGCCATAATTTGATTACTTGTGAAATTACGGGCGGTATGTTCACAAAATGCGCTAAAGTTTGAGAAGTGACACGTTAGCCTATGAGATAGAGTGACTATTGTGCGACCAATGTAAAAATTAGTAATTTTTTTGTTTTGATTTGTTTAATATTGCTGAAGATCATTTTCTCAAAGAAGACAAGCATTTATAAACAACCATTATTGAATTTTGAGGTCACGACATATTGGTTATGTTGAGATTAGGTGTTTTTCAATTTTTTATAGTCAATGACAAATCTAAAGTATTTATTTCAGTCAGGCAAAGAGATATACGGGAAAATATTTTTTATTGTCTTTTTACATTTTTTATAAGCGAATCGGACTACAACAGCGTAAGTCGATAATATTTTTTACTATTTTGTAGAACGAAATAAGTTTTAGTTTATTTTTTTCGAATTTTATTTTGAATGTGAATGTAATTGCTCGACGTCCGTCTCTCTCTCTCTCTCTCTCTCTCATACACACACACACACTGTATATATATATATATATATATAACATTTCAAAATTTGCAGGATCGAATGATCATTTCGGTTAATTGAATTTACTCCCTCGGCAATCTTTAATATCATAGAATATTCAAAAATTTGTTTTAGTGTTTGTGTGTGTGTAAAGAAACCGAAAATAAATGTACGAAAGAAAAAGGATAAAGAAAAGGAAAAGCGTAGCAAAAAGAAAGGGAAGAAAGAAGGAAAAGAAGGGAAGAAGAAAGAAAGAAAAATGAAAGAAGAAAAAAGAAAATTGGCAAGTTGAATAAAAGAAAGAAATTATTATTTATTAGAAATAAATTCAAGCTAGCATCAACACTTAAGAAATTCTTCTGATATAAATTACTAATTGGACAAATAATAGAAATGAAATCATATAAAAAAGTTACTTTTAGCTTTTAGTAAGGTAATTTAAAATTATTTGAATTATGAAATATATAAAATTAATTAAAATAATTAAATTAGATTAGATTAAGTAATTTATTTATATCAGAAGTATTACTTAAGTGTTGATGCCAGTTTTAAATTATTTCTTTTTATTTCTCATCTATTTGACATATAACTAAATTTTAATTTTTTTATAATAGTTGTTTTTCTTTTCTTTAGGTATTCATTTACTTATATTTTAAATTTATTTTCAGTTTTCGTCTTTTTATTTCCGAGGTAAATTTTAACGTAATTCTTTTTTATCTAAAAAATAGCCAGGTTGTATTATAGTTTAAAACTGGAAAACATTTGAAAATATTTGCCAAGGTCGAACGAAGCCCTTCATTCGTTTTTATATTTTTTAATCATCTGTCCCCCAACACTCTCCTGACAAAGCGTTTCGTTTTGTCTTCAAATCTAACATACTTTTTCTCTCCTGTTTTTTTTACCCTTCCCACTTTTTCTTTCCTTTCTCTTTCTTTCTTTCTTTCTGTCTCCCTTCCTTTTTTGTCTTTTCTTTTCATTTTTTTTCGCACGCTAATTTCCGATTTATTTACCCACACACTCAAACAAATTTTTGAATTTTCCATAATATGAAATATCGCCGATGAAACGAATTCAATTCGCCGAAGGATCATGCGATCCTGTAAATTTTGAACTTTTATATTTAAATAATATATATTGGTTCTGCAAATAAATAATTTTAATTGCATTGAGCTTTCTGGCTGGATCAGTTTTAACTAACTAACGTCTATATCCACTGGGTCATGTTAAGTTAGTTCCTGACTTGACTCTTAGAGTTGTGAGTTCAATACCAGGCTACAACAGTGGTGAACAAATAACTTGCAGGGATAGAGGGAGATAACTCATGACTTCCAATCGAGGCTTCCCGCAAGGAATGGAGTTCATATACCCCAGTGATCGTAATAAAGGGTTCGATTCGAAATTCCTAGCACATGAAGAAGGCCGGAGAGTACAATGGTCGAAAGGTCGTACAAATGGCAACAAAGATGAGGACAATAGTCCAAATAGTGTAAATACTGTACAATAAAAATTTATGAAAATTTCAGCTAGATATTTAAACGGATATAAATTTTATAACCAATTTCACAAAACTTCAAAAATGTTCACATATCAAGCCAATAGTTGACCACCTGTCAAATACTCTGTAGCAAGTCTTCTGTAACATTCTTCAGTGCCTCAGTACGGATTTATTTAAATGAGAATCTGACAAAAAAAAAAATGAAAACGGCTTATTAAGGGAGAAGAGGATCTCCTTTTTTAACTCCTGGAGAGAAAATTCTTGTGGATGAAAGATTCTCTTGAGGAAGGCACAAAAATCTATTATCTAAGGATATTTATTGATGCAAAATACAAAAAAAATCTTATATTAAATATGTACGCATGAAGAGAATATTTCTGTATCATTATGTATAAAGTACAGACAAACCATTTTTAGTATTTTTTTTAATTATAAAAGAGAAAATAAAACTCAATTGAACGAATCCATATTAATTGAAGGTTATTTTCTTTCGTTTATTTTTTAAATGAATTATGATATTTTCGTCGCATCTCGCTTGCTACACGTCTTGCCCGCGGCCAGGCTATAAAAATACGATAGTTCTTCCAGTCATCAGGAACGACAATCTGTTTGATCGTTGGTTTATGAATGCTGGAACTCGCTTGATCTTCTTTCCGCTTTGATTGTTAAAACTGAAATTCTGCTCAGTTGCCGAACGAGAATCGATATTACATCGATTTTTTGTGCTGCTTTGGTTCATATTTCATATCCTTCAGTAGAGAGAGAATATCGATTGAGTCTTTTCTGATCTGCGACCCCATTCTCGAAAATTCTCACCAGCTTCTCGTCAGTAAAAATAAAGAGGTTAGGAAGTAAAAACGAAAATATATATACAATCATAACATTTTAAAAATTATATGTAATCACCAGATAAATCTTTCGGTGTTCTTTTTGTTAAAATATGTGGATTGTTTTATCATAGTTGGGGACATATATCATTAGTGTTTCTTTTTTATTTCAATGTTGCTTTTCTGCTAGTCTGATTTCGATACCAAAGGTAAAATTCCTCTTCTACCCTACTGTTTATACATAGCAAGGAATAAATGGGATGTCTTTTCTGATTGCATTAATCTGACGTAAGAGTTGTTTTTTTTTTTTGGGGGGGGGGCACCGATAACAGTCTCGCTATCTGCATATCTGAATAATACATTAGATTAATTAGTATTTGTTTATATTTCTGAGATAAGGTAATATTTAAAGTATTTACATTATTCAGACTATTGTTCTCATCTTTGTTGCCATTTGTACGACGTTCCGTCGTTGTAACCCAGTGATTGTAATAAAGGGTTCGATTCGAAATTCCTAGCACCTGAAGAAGTCCGCAGCTTACAACGGCCGAAACGTCGTACAAATGGCAACAAAGATGAGGACAATAGTCCGAATAATATAAATACTGTTAGATTAATTAGTCTATGATACCTAATATAATATTTATCAATAATGTCCAAAACTCAATTTCATCGTTTTTGTTGGTAAATTGTTTTTTGCTCTATTACAACAATCACCTTTGTATTGACGATGCCGGTTGACAGTGCCTTTATTTAGACAATGCTCGACGGTTTAAGAAAAGAAGACGAAATATCTGACTACGTTAAAGAGCAAAGTCTGTCAATAATAAGTGTAAATACTGGGTGCGATTGGTAAATTATCGTCATTTTATATTTTGACTTTTGCGCTGTTTGCTTTTGATTTTGTCGACTTCGCAGAATTGTATGGTCAGCTGGGCATCGTCCGTCACGAAAAGGAGCACATGGCACGGTTCACCCTTTCAAAAATTTGTAAAGAACATGCTGTACTGCTTGGCATTCCCACCGGAAACACCAAATAGAACATTTCAGAGTATTTGGGTGTAAATCTGAGGACTGGGGATTCAGAAAGTGTTGAATGAATGTAAAGGTGATTATAAAGGTACGGCAGCTCGAAAAAATCCATTCTGGTCGTTGTGATTAGAAATAAACTATTAAATTTTTTAGTGATGGTCCCAGACACAACACAGAGGCCTACATCAAGTGCCTTGATGAAGTAGTGCTGCCCTGGGTAAAGAAGGTGGCTGGTAGAAGAGCCTATGTCTGGCAACAAAATACTGCACCATACCACACAAGTGTCTACGGCTATATCGTGTTGAATACACCGGTTCTCGTCCGATCACCGAAGTTAAACAACATCGAGCCTGGTCAATACTTAAATGGGTGACCATTTGGGAACACCAGGTGCTGTAAACGCAAGGACTAAGAATGGTCTACAGGTCCTCCAGGTTTGGGGATTGGGTGCAAGGCTAACAACCCTGCCCCGTAAAAAACAGTTTCTTACAGAAACAGCAACAAAAAGTTGCTGCCCTATGCACCATTCGGGTGTGATAGATAAATGATGATGATGATGATGATACCACACAAGCAGATCAACCCGGTCATGGCTTTCAGTCACTTTCTTTGACAACTTCACTCCTTACATCTAACCACTTAACGCCCAAGACTGTAGTAACCATGGTTATGTGTGTGAAACTTGTACAAGTGATTAACAAAACTCTTTGTGGCATCAAAGATAAACTAAAGCCAAAGATTATGGCAGCATTCACCAACTTAAACAAGGAAAACGTTTGAAAGAGATGCAGGAGATTCCGAATTTATCTGGAGGTCGTGGTTTAAGCCAATGAGCTTTTGCGTAAATATGTGACAATGGATGAACTATGGATCCACCACTTCACTTCGGAATCAAATCGGCAGTCAGCTGAGTAGACAGCAGCAGAAGAGAGCTGTCTGGAACGACCAAAGACGCAAACATCAGCGGGAAAGCTTTCGGCTTCCGTAGTTTTGGATGCCCAAAGGAATTTGTTTTCATCAACTACTTGAGAAAGAAAGAACCATGAATAGCAAATATTATATGACATTATTAGTGCATTTGAAGGAAGAAATCGCCAAAATACGACCCCAAATGAAGAAGACAACGCACCGTGTCACAAGTCGATCGCAACGATGGCAAAACTACATGAATTGCACTTTGAATTGCTTCCGCATTCACCCTATTCTCTAGATCTGACCCCAAGCGACTACTTGCTGTTTGCAGACCTCAAAAGAATTCTTTATAGCTTTGATTTTAATGAAGAAGTAATATCGGAAACTGAGTCATATTTTGAAGCCAAAGACAAATCGTTCTACAAAAAGGCATTGAATTGTTAAAGAAGCGTTGGAATCAGTCTATCACTCTTAAAGGAGACGATGTTGATGAATAAAGTCGGATTTTGCTTAAAAATTGTTTTATTATTTAGGCCTAGGATTTATTGAGTAACATGTAATATAGATTTATAATGTATGGGGAGTTGTGTGTGGTTAAAGTTTTTAATAATTTGTGGGGAACACTGTTTATCTCTGATAATATCAAGCGCCGGTTTGTGTCTTGGGTCGTCGATAAAGCTTAGCTATGACTGAGTACCACCCAACTACACCAAGCTTCATGAACTACCCATGACACAAACCGGAATAGATTTACTATCTCACCCATGACTGAAATTACCAAATAAACATAATAACCATAACAGAAGACAGTGTATTTTTGATAAGATACACTCCCAATCAAAATTTTAAGACCACTTAAAAATCTTTACAAAGAAATATTTTTTTTTACGGATAGATTTTAAACTCCTCCCATTTAAGGTTATCAATACTACAATCTAAAAGGTTATGGAAATAAAAAGCTACATTCCAAACATTTTATTCAGAAATTTACATTTTTATAAAATGAGGAGATTTACACATGATCAAAATTATAAGACCAGAGACAAAAATTCTACGAAATTGTACAAAAAGTGTATGAAAACATTCAACAACCAAATCTAATAATGAGTTCTACCTCCACTGCTTTTGATGACTTCAAAATTTCTGCAGGCATGCTATTTTTTTTTAATCATCTCACCCCAAGCAAGGCATTCCACTGCTACTATTGCGCATGGGGCTACATAGGGTAAGGTAAAGAGAAGGAGTGGTTAGACATAGGGAATGTCAGGAGGAAGGTGACAGATGAGTAAGGATAGCGAGGATGAGGGTTGGGCAGATGAGAAGAGTGTTTGATAGAATGGGAGCAGGTTAGTGTGTTAGGAGGTGTCTATTGACCTTACATTTAAACTCCTGGAGATTGTAGCCGTCGGGGAAGCAATCATTTGGAAGAGAATTTCACAGTCGGGAAGTGCGAAGAAAGAAACTGTTGGAGTAGAAGTTACGGCTGCATTTTATTGGTTTCACTGTAAATGGGTGGGATCTAGTTGCTAATCTAGTATCTCGTTCAAATTCGTATTTAGGGGGCACTAGTGATCTAAGTTCATCGGAGCAGAAGCCGTGGAAGTATTTATTGAAGAGACACAGGGAAGCCACGTCGCGCCGGTGGGAGAGAGACTGCAGGCGGTCTGCCAAGTCGGTATCTATCACATTACAGACCCTCCTCTGTATCTTATCGAGAAGCCCGAGGAGAACAGCAGGGGCACCCGACCAGATATGGCAGCAGTATTCAATGCACGGGCGGATAGTAGATTTATAAATGTGCAGGATAGATTTAGACGGAAAAAACTTCCGGGACCTACACAGAGAATCGACTTTCATAGCAATGGATTCGATATAGTCATTCCATTTGAGGTCCGCTGAAAGTGTGAGACCAAGGAGGCGTAGTGTTTTACTCTCTGGGAGGCAAGCCTGGTCCATGCTAATGGGAGGTAGGTGAGATTGTCGATGATGGTTAATTGAGAGTACCTTCGTTTTAGAAGCATTAAAATTTACTAGCCATTTCTTACCCCAGTCCAATATGGATTGGAGGCCTTTTTCAATCTCGGCTGCGAGGTTAGCTTTGACGCCTAAACCAGATTTTTGTAGGAGGCGAGAGTAAACTGTGGAGTCATCGGCGTACAAACCTATTTGGGCTCTTATGGAATCAGGGAGATCATTAATGTATATCAGGAAGAGTGTAGGACCTAAGATGGAGCCTTGGGGGACACCTGCGTTTGTATGGTAGTTCTGAGAGGCATGTCCGATTAATACCACCTTCATTGTGCAGTTAGAGAGGAATGACTGGATTAGTTCAAACAAATGTCCAGTTCTACCATAGCTCCGCAGTTTACATAGAAGGCCAGCATGCCAAACTCTGTCGAACGCCTTAGATATATCCAATGCAACGGTTCGCAATGCAACGGTTCGCAATGCAACGCCATTCCTGTCGAGTGCCTGGTATATGTACTCGGTGATGGTCGTTAGCATATCAGCAGTAGACCTGCTGAAGCGGAAATCATATTGCTTGTCCGAGAGGAGCCTGTATGCTGTGAGATGCTGAACCACCTCAGCGTTGATAATGGCTTCGAACACTTTGCCAAAGATCGGAAGAAGGCTGATAGGGCGGTAATTTGCAGGGTCAGAGGGTTCCCCAGTGTTTTTAAATATAGGAACTACGGAGGAAGATTTCCAACAGGCAAGAAAGCAGGAAGCAGATAGGCAGAGGTTGTAGAGCTTAGAACGGACAGAGGAGAGTTCAGGGGCACATTTCTTTAAGACTATGGTTGGGATTCCGTCACCACCGCTCGCTTTGTGAGGGTCAAGTTTTAAGATTATCTTAGAGACAAGCGAAGGTGTAATGTGGACATCATTCAGTTGTGCCTCGGTTCTAGGTGAGAAGTCGGGTGTAAAAACTCCAGATGAGTCCAGACTCGAATTGTTCGAGAATCTGTGGGCAAAGCATTCAGCCTTATCTGCCGGTGAGGTGAGGACCTCAAATTTTTTGATTAGCGGGGGTATTGTGGACTTGCTCTTGTTAAGTACTCTTTTACAGAGTCGCCAGTAGTCTTTAGAGCCGAATTTAAAGCATGCTATGCGTTGCTTCATTCTGACAGCAAACAACATCTTAGCTTCGTTAAGTATCCTTTTACACTTATTACGAGCTGAAGTGAAAAGGCGCCTGTTTTGGTCCGACGCGTAGTTACGATAGAGTCGGAAGAAATGATTCCGGTGGGCAATGGCAGCCGAGCAAGCCGGTGAGAACCATGGAGACGAATGAGATTTAAGCTGGAATTTCCTAGCAGGGATGAAGGCATCGATGCCAGGCTTAACCCAGGAGGAGACCTCGGATACACATTCTTCGATGGGAAGACGTTGTTCCAAGGGATGTCACAGAGGAAGTCTCGGAACGAATCCCAGTCTGCTCTTTGATAGCAGTAGGATATTCTACTTGTCTGGGTTTCATGGGTCGGGCGGGAGTGGGAGTGAAATATTGACGGACACTACAGTGTGGTCAGAGTTTCCGAGTGGGCAGAGTTGTCTGGTAGTGCAAGAGTCTGGGATGGAAGTGAAGCAGAGGTCTAGAAGTGAGTCCCTTCCGTTAGGGTTGTCGGAGAAACGCGTGGGGAAGTCCACTACTTGCGTAAGGGATTGGGTGATTGAAAAGTTCATGGTGTGGACACCAGCAGGGTCAGTGACAGCGTTCTTCAGCCACTTGGTGTGGTGGGCGTTAAAGTCACCAAACACGAATATATGGGCAGAGGGATGGGAAGAAATGGCTTTGTCAATATTGTCAGAAATGATGTCAAGTAACGAACAGTCAGGGGAGGAAGGAGAGCGGTAGAGAAAAAGAGATAGCTAATCTAGCTGAGAAGTGAGAGGTGGAAGCACATGAAAGAATGATATGGGGATTCAAAAGATGACACCCTAGCTAAGGGAAGGTGTTCGCTGACATAGACACCAAGCCCATGCATATGAACATTGGAGTCCTTCCTGAAGAGGGGAAGGTAGCCAGGAACGTAGAACTCAGATGAGGGGATAGAAGGGTTAAGATTAGTTTCACATAGGGCTAATATATCAGGTGAGTTATTATGGAGGAAAGAATCTACGCTGGGGAAGTTGGTGCGGATGCCGCGTATGTTAGTGAAAGAGATGCAGATAGAAATAAGAAATGCTAGAAATAAGCGTTTCCATTAAGGTGCGGGGATTTTGATCCAGCTTATGAAGATGGCTTCAGGAAGTTCATTTTATGTTGAATATTGTTTGCCATTTCGATAAACATCTCTTGTCATCCATCCCCAAACATTTTCAATTGGCTTCAAGTCCGGTGAGCATGCAGGATGTCCCAAGAGATGGACCCCATTTTCTTGTAGAAAGGTCAAGGTCCATCTTGCAGTGTGGATTGCTGCATTATCCTGTTGAAATAACCATCCATCCCCACACAAACGATGGCCTTCCGTCATCAAAGATGCTTTTTGTAGCATGCTAACATAACCAGCCGCTGTCTGACGACCCTGCACCACCTGGAGCTCCATCGTCCCTCTGTAAGAAAAGGCACCCCATACCATTAGGGACCCTCCACCACTATGACGTGTAGAGAAAATTTCAGGAGGCATGTTTTTCTTGTGCCAATATCGTTGGAAGCCATCAGGACCATCTAGATTGGATTTTTTCTCATTAGAAAACAGAACTTTCTTCCACTTCTCAACGTCCCATGTTTGGTATTAACGACAAAACTTTAAGCGGTCCACCATGTGACGTGGAAGCAGCCGAAGAATTTGTTTACGCTTTTTATTTACCATGCCTTTTTGTCGTAAGTGTCGTCTGATGGTTACGGGACTGCAATCAGCATCTGTGACTGCCTTAATTTAACTAGAAGAAAGTCCCCCGTCTTTCATAACAACCCGTCTTATTCTTCTACTCAATACAGGAGAAATTTTTGGGGGCCTACCAGAGGATTTTGCTTTTCCATAATTCACTGTTCTTTAGAAAGTTGCAAATCACAGTTTTACTGCGATTTACCTTAGCTGCGATTGCCCGCTGTGACAAACCTTGCTCATGGAATTCTAGAATTCCAGAACGCTCAACTTCGGTAAGTTTGCCTGCTTTAGGCATGGTAACACCTTTGCGCAGTGATTGCTAATCTCTAACTGAACTAAAAATATTGGAATTACCATAGATCTAACAATTTATACCACTGGTCTTATAATTTTGATCATGTGTAAAAAGCCTCATTTTATGAAAATGTAAATGTCTGAATAAAATGTTTGGCATGTCGCTTTTTGTTTCCAAAAACTTTTAGATTGTAGTATTGGTAACCTTAAGTGGGAGGAGTTTGAAATCTATCCGTAAAAACAAAATTTCTTTTTAAAGATTTTTAAGTGGTTTTAAATTTTTGATCAGGAGTGTATCAACACTTATAACGAAATAAAAAAGCTTATCTGGAATACTTATAAGAAAATTCAAGAATATAATATTTCGACCGAGACATAAAAACTAAATAAATTGATCAAAAAGTTAGTAAACAACGAATAGAAATTCTAGGTCTGATTAACTAAACACCACCCACACATGCCCAAGTTTTACAGCTTACCCAAGACACACAAAACAGGCACCCCAATATGCTTATATGATCAGGGATAAACATCGCGTTCCACAAATTAGCAAAAGCCGTTGCAAAAATCTTAGTGACCCAGTTCGGAACAATCAGCTCAGCATGCTTAAAATTAACGACGATCTATCTATCTTTGTTTATTTTTTCCTTCCTTCCTTCCTTCCTTCCTTCCTTCCTTCCTTCCTTCCTTCCCGTCTGATTTTTATCTATCTATCTATCTATCTATCTATCTATCTATCTATCTATCTAATTCTATTCATAGAAAAATCTTAACATCCCTGCTCGGAGCATTCTGCTCAGCACACATTAAAATCCCTGGTTATCTATCTATCTATCTATCTATCTATCTATCTATCTATCTATCTATCTATCTGATTTTGTTCGTTCGTTCCTATTCATCTCTCTCTCTCTCTCTCTCTCTCTCTCTTTATATATATATATATATATATATATATATAACAACAATTTATGATTTTAAGTGGCACTACTTTCACATCATCAAATATCGTTGTTTCGCATTCCTGTTTTTATTCGTGGTGGAGATGTACAAGAATATATCTTCAGTGAGTAGTCTATTCGAATTATGAAAGGGCGGAGATGAATATACTTAATTCTCGACAAGGGCGTTGTTTGTATACTTTATTGACTAGGGGTGGAGTTTGTCTCTTTTACTTTCTACACTTTCTGCTATATTACGAATAATGGTAGTAACTCTAACCTAGTTCCAATCATTAATAGATAACGTGGATCTTAACTTTCATTAGATTTATAACCACAAGACCTGTATTTTTCTTCGCTTAGCAATTGAATACCCTGATAATGGTGGGTGACATCCTCTGGGAGAAGGTAGAGGCGAGAAAAACCGAGTTCAAACAGGCGCGAAAATTTAAGTAGGGATTAGATTAGTCGAGTGATTGACTTTGCGTTCCGCAGTCGTTTTGTAAAAAAACAAATTCAGGCAAAAAGCTGAAGTAACAAGGAAAAATAACAAAAATATAGAAATAAGAACCTAAAGAAGAAGAAGAAGAAGAAGAAGAAGAAGAAGAAGAAGAAGAAGAAAAGCATGAAAAAAAGACGGACAATGTCTTGTGAAAATCAGACAGGTTAAAGATGGCGTAGAAAAATTTGACAAAGAAGAAGAAAATCACAAAAAACAAGATGAAGAATATGGCGCAAAAATCAAAGAGAGTAATGATGTTGGCAAAGAAATAGATGACAACGAAGGAGAAAATGTAGAAGGAATAATAATAATAATAATAATAATAATAATAATAATAATAATAAACACTATGAAAAATCTGTAAACAAACACTGGTATGAACATCACCCAGTACCGGTTACAGAAATAGAAGATGTCACCAATTCTATGGGATTACGCCATTTACACAGACAGAAAAATTGAAGCAAATAGGCCAGACATTATTGTTAAAAACCAGAAAGAGAAAACTTGTCTATTAATTGATATGGCTTGTCCAGCGGATTGTAACATAGCAATCAAGGAATTTGAAAAACTGTCAAAATATGAAGACCTGGAAATCGAAATAGAAAAAATGTGGAAATTGAAAACAAGAATTGTGCCAGTGAGAGTAGGTGCACTTGGAATGATAGAAAATGGAACAAAATAACACATTGAATGAATCCCTGGAAACTCCAGCTTAAGAGATATACAAAAAATTGTCTTATTAAGTACAGCCCACACACTAAGGAAAACTTTATCTATGTAATGCTGGGGATGATAGGGAAGATAGAAATACATGAAATGGAGCCATAACAACACGTCACTACCTGCCTTAGGTCTCCCCGCAGACTTGGTTGGTAGTGAGACCAAAGCAGAAATCGAAATATGATGAAAAATGACATAATAATAATAATAAAAAGCAACCAAGGAATTCGAAAAACAGTCAAAATATAAAGACCTGGAAATTGAAATAGAAAAAATGTGGAAATTGAAAACAAGTACCATACTAGTGATAGTGAGTGCACTTGGAATGATAAAAAAATGAAACAAAACAACACATTGAAAGAATCCCTGTAAACCCCAGATTAAGAGATACACAAAAAATAGTTTTGTTAATTACAGCCCACATACTAAGGAAAACTTTGTCTATGCAACACTAGGGATGTTAGGAAGATATAAAAAACATGAAATAGAGCCATAACAACACACCACGACCTACCTTAGGTCATCCAGCAATTGGTAGGTAGTGCGACCATAGCAGAATAAAATTATAATGAAAAATGACATAATAATAATAATAATAATAATAATAATAAGAAGAAGAAGAAGAAGAAGAAGAGAATAAGAAGAAGAGAAAAAAGAAAAAGGCAAGATGAAAAATACTGTTCAAAATCAAGTAGTAAAATCGGTAAAGAATAGGAAATAGAAGAGGAAGAAGAAGTAAGAAAAGAATACTACGGCGAAGAGGGGAAAAATCCGTGTAAAATGGGAGAAATGGAAAATGTGAAAGGAAAAATGAAAGAAACTCGTAGGGAGATATTATCTCATTGATAGTCGAAGTAATTAGATATTGAGGAAAAGAAGGAATACACCGAAATAACAGGAAAGGAAAACATCAATTAAAATAAAAATGAGAAAAGTAAAATTCTTAAGACGGCAAAGGAGGAAAAATCCAGCAGAGTAAGAGAGACTGAAAATCTAAAAATGAGAGGAAGATTCGAATGCTGGAACAAAAGTTTAATCTGAGAAAAAGATTAAGTTGGCCTGAAAAGGAGAGGGTAATTGTTTGTTGTAAGAGCACAACAAAAAGAAAAAAATGAACAAATAACGGAAAAAAGATTAATTGAAGAAATTGCTTCAAATACAGAAAGAAATCAAGAAATAAATGACATCGATATCCAAAGAATAAGCAAAAATAAAAAGAGTAAAGTAATAGCAGAAAGAGAAAGAGGATAAGAGTGTTAAAGAATGAATGAAAATTAAATAGAAAAGAAAGAAAAAAAAGAAGAAAGAAAGAATGATGATAAGGAAAAAGCACAAATAGTGTGACAAATATAAATTAAAAAAATTAAGTAAAACTTAAGGGCACTCAAGCAAAAGGAGAAAAAAAGAGAGAGACAGGAAGGACCTAATAGAAATGTATAGAGTAAAGAAAGATAGAAAGAAAAGAAGATAATTATTAACAGACTGATATAGAGAGGCTGTCCATATAGTTCGTGTGCACTTTTAAAAAAAATATAACTTTATTTGTGATATTTTTAAAATGCACACGGAATTTATAGACACCATATGTATATATATATATATATAGTCTGAGGATGACTATAGTATTTACGCTCTCACCCCTGATGATTGAGAACTCTGGAAGAATGGGAGACTTTGAAAACAGTAGATACTCCGGAATATAAGCATCGCTCATTCAATAATGAATTAGAGTGCGCTAGCTTATGAGCGTGTATAATGATATATGCGCTAAAATAAGTATGCCTGCTTCTACCGAACGCTCGTGGTCCAGAGGTAGGAACGCCGACTGACGCAAATTCGGTCGGGTTTCAATCCTGGGTTAAAAGGCAATCGGAGTCTAACCGTACTGATGAGCTGTGATACAGCGAAAAGAGGTGCGGATGACTATAGTATATATATATATATATATATATATATATATGTCTTTCGATCCTGGCTTGGGGCGGGCATTTAATCTAGCTGCACTGATGAGATGTGATACCACGAAACAGGCCTATATGCAGATAATTTATACCTAAATTTAAACTTATTTATGAATGGAATTTTTTTTTGTGTGCGTGTGTCCGTTACCTATAGACTCCGAAACGGCTGAAACGATTTTCTTGAAAATTTACACAGTTGTACTATATGCGTCTGCGAGTATTCTTAGTTGGTTTTGTGTCGAGGTACCCCCGATCAATATAGAAAATCGATAATCGAAAAAAAATCTTGTTATAGTAGGAGTGGTCCGATTTTAATCAAATTAGATACACTCATAGACAAAGACATAAGAAACGATATTTTAAGTTTCATGGTTGCAGTTATTACAATAGTGCAGAAAATCGATAATATATATATATATAAGGCAAGATGTTTGTGTGTGTCTGTTTATCTGCCTGTATGTCTGTATATTTTTCAGCCCATATATTTTAGTTTTTGCTTCGGGTTTGGCTCTAAGTAGTTATAATTGTAGTTCTTAGTCTCAGCCATAATACAGAGGACTTATTTAGCCTTCAAAATTCAGTTTACGACGAAAAAATTTATTTGGTATCGATACCAGGAAATCAAAATTTGACTTACATCCATTCACGTTTCTTTCAGTCTACGGTTTCGCTTTAACTGGAAACAACTATCGCTTTTTAGTCTTTCGTGCAAACTTCCAAAGAGTCTGAGCTCCAGGACCATGGATTAGTTTTAAAGCTTTCATTACACCCGAACAACGCCGGTCTATACTGCTAGTATATATATATATATATATATATATATTTGTCATCCACATACAAGCATGTTTCGCTGTATCACAGCCCATCAGTGTGGCTAGACATCTACTTGCTTCTGGCCGGAATCGAAACTCGACCGATTTGCTTTTTGTCGGAGTCTATACTCCCTAAGCCATAGGCGCATAGAATAAGGGGAGGAAGAACTCAATTCCTTGCTGTTGAGTAACGCGTAAATCGCAGACGTGGTAACAGTTTTTTAAATTTCAATCTCCAGAGAGCTCAATCTTAATAAATTAATATATCACGTATATTAATGAAAATAATTATGTATACAAATTTATATATATATGTATGTGAGTATGTATATTTGTCGTCTAAATTATGCAAAATGGAAATAATACTGACATCTCAATTCAATAGATATACTTACCAAAATTACACAAAAATGTCTTGAAATACTAAAGAGTTAATTTATTTAATAAAATCACCATTGGCTTCTACTCCAGCCTTCAGACGACTTCGGAATCTTCTACAACCTTTCTGAACGGACTCCTTTTTTAAGCTGGTCAATACAACCATAATCTTTTGCCTTCAGTTCATCTTTAATGTTACAAAGAGTTTTGCTGGTCTCTCACACAATTGTGCCCCTTCCATAATATTGAAGGGATTTGAAGTCTGGGGCGCTACGTGGCTAAATATAAGAGATAATGTTGTCGTAGAAATTGTTTAAAAGCCATGACTAGGTTCTTCTGCTTGTGTGGCATGGTTCAGAATCTTGTTGTCAGACATAGTGTCTCCCAGCAGCCACACTCTTGAGCCAGGACTGTATCACCTTGACAGGTCGCATGATGTAGGCCTCTACTTTGGGTCTAAGGCCATCAGCAAAACATTTGGGAATTTTTTATCAGAACGATCAGACAGATTTCAGAGCTAACGTATTTTCCTAATCACCATATGGCTCACCCAACTCTTTTTGAATCCCCTGCACCATTCTCAATTTGACACCCCAAATCTCAGAAATGTCCTTATTTGAGCTTCCGGCGTAACGTATCGTTTCCAAATATCTATCACAGGATGTATATTATCTATCTATCTATCTATCTATCTATCTATCTATCTATCTATCTATCTATCTATCTATCTATCTATCTATCCTCATTCTGTTCATTATCTATGTTTGTTCATATCTATTTATCTATCTGTCTATGTCCATGACGCTATATCTATCTATCTATCTATCTATCTATCTATCTATCTATCTATCTATCTATCTATCTATGTCCATAACGATATATATGTTCATATCTATTTATCTATCTGAAGAAGATATGTCATCATTCTATTTTATCTTCCATAGAATATACAACACAAAACTGGTGCAGAAAAGGTAAATTCGTACTTTTCCAATGATATATGCGAGAAAGTGAATGTAACGAAACGAGGAGAAATCGAATTCGGCACTCCAATTCCTCATTCGAAGTACACCCAAGATTACAACCAGATATGACAAAGCAGTCAACCATCTAACCAGGCTCTACGAGTTTTGACTTTGGTGATCAAACGAGAATCGATGTTCCGACATGATATGTCCGTAAGTCAAGGAAAAGATAGACAAGCATACATATAGATACATATATAGATATGGATAGCTTGAGGTAGATAAATAGAGATAGATAGATAGATAGATAGATAGATAGATAGATAGATAAAAGAAATTATATTGTTAATCAATTTTATCTATCTATCTATCTATCTATCTATCTATTATTAAGATGACACATACGTTTGTTTTGTTTCTACTTTTCCCTTTTCACTCCTTTCCTACCTATTTATCTACCAATCTATTTTACTCCTCTATCTATCTATCTCTCTCTCTATCTATCTATCTATCTATCTATCTATCCAGATAAATGATGTGTTGTACATAGGGGAATAAAGATCTATAGCTGATGAGATTGACAGAATGAAGAGGCTATTTGATAAGGTTTCCATGTGAGGTGAGAAATTTGTGTATTTCGAGAGTGTAAATTAAATAAGCGCGCAAGAAACAAATCGGGTGTGGAGATGAAGTGCGTATTTCAGGAAACTTCGGTTTATCTCCAAGACAGCAGACAGAAAACCCAATAAAAATTCCAGTGATGATGAGAAAGATGAAATTCCTTACTTACGTCAGGAGAAGAAAATATGACGGAATGCGATAGAAATAGGAAAACATTCAACGGATAAAGGGGAGAGTTTTCTTTCTCTAATGACTAGAAATAAAATTTACTGGGGATAAACAAGATGGAGGAAACAGAAGAATAAAAAGAAAGAAGAAGAAAAAAAGAAGAAGATTAGGAAAAAGGAATAACAGAGGTGAAATGATAAAGAAAAAAATAAACAAAATAGAAATAACGGGAAATCAATAAATCCATAAAGAAAATGAAAAAATAAAAATAGAAGAAGAAGAAGAAGAAGAAGAAGAAGAAGAAGAAGATAACAGCAACAATAAAAATAAAAGAGAAAAGAGAGATGAAATGCAGAAGAATTAGTTATAAACGAAATAGTCATGAGGGAAATCATTACAGAAAGAAAGAGTGCAACGGCGAATATTGATTTTAAAGATAATGAGGATGATCATGATCATGAAGGAGAAGATGAAGAAGAAGAGCAACAACAACAGATCAAATTGGAGGTAAAATGAAGAAGAAACTGATATAGACGAAATAGTTATGAAAGAAAATCATTAAATAAAGAAAGAATACAAAGCGAATGTTGAAGATAAAAAGAACGGGAAGACTTACAACAAAATAAATCACAATTGAAACGATGACGAAAAAAGATACTGACGAAATAGATATTAAGGGAAATCATTAACAAAAGAATAAACAGAAAGGCAAATACTGAAGTTAGAAACGAGAAAGATTAACAACAAAAATGCAAATCATATTTGAAAGGAAGACGGAACAGATACAAACGAAATATATATGAATGGAAATCATTAAAGAAAGAATACAAAAGCGAACATAGAAGTTAATGATGAAGAAGAACAACAGAGCAAAGAAAAGGTGAAACAAAGATGAAACTGAAATAAAGGAAATATGAAGGAAAATTATAGAAGAAGAAGAAGAAGAAGAAGAAGAAGAAGAAGAAACAACTGAGCAAATCAGCGGTGAACTGAAGAAGACACGGATATAGTCGAAATATATATAAAAGAAAACTGTTTAAGAAAAAGAGGAAATACTAATGCGAATCTGTCAGTCACTCAAGTGCCATACGTGATACACATTTTGGACGATCATGTCTTGAAAGAGACATGACTGACTGGGCAGAAGATTATCCCGCAGAAGGTTGCCATTACTTTTTACGGTAGACTGGTTGCCAGCCAAGGCTATCTGTCCTGTTATTTAACCCATGACCGGATTAATACCTTTTTCGAAGGGTATTTGCGTGTAAGTTGCAGGTAATTCAACTGGAAAATCGAACTCGGTTCTCCCCGAATTCTCGTTCCGAGCTGATTTCTACTGCACCGCAAATGGAAGATAATGAAGACGAAGATGAAAAACAAAAACACAGAAATTATATTGAAGAAGAATCAGATAAAGACGAAATAGAGAATAAGAGAAGAATCACTAAAGAAGTAAAGAATGCCAAGGCAAATTTTGGAGATGATGATAAAGAACAACAAAGCAAATTAGAAATAAAATGAAGAAATATTGACGAAATAGAATTGAAGGAAAATTAATAACAATAAAAATATACCAAGGCGAGTATTGAAGATGAAGACAAGGAGAACAAAACAAATCACATGTGAAATGAAGAAGAAATAAATATGTGAAAAATAGATATGAAAGAAAATGATTAAAGAAGAAATAATACAAAGACGAATATTGAAGATGATAATGATGATGAGGAAGAAGAAGAAAAAGAGCAAAAACAACAGAGCCAATAAGGGGTTAACTAAAGAAGAAAACGATATAAACGAAATAGATATGAAAGAATGTCAGTAAAAAAAAGAAAGAATACAAAAAGAAACAGCGAAGAAGAAAAGAAGAAGAAAAAGAAGAAAAGAAGAACAGATTAAATTCTCAGTTCAAGAATAAATAATAAACAGAAAAACAATGTATTAATATCAGTAATGAAAGAGGGAATATAAAGAAAAACGTTACAGAAGAAGAAGAATAAGAATAAGAAGAAGAAGAAGAAGAAGAAGAAGAAGAAACAGGAAGGGGCAAAAATGAAAAAATAAAAGTAACAAAAAGTAGTAGCAAATTAGTGTATATCAATTAAAGAAAATTCCCTGAAATAAGAAGGCAAGAAGAAAAATCATTTCAGGAAAAAAGAAGTAATGTCGAACAAAAAAAAATCAAAAAGATGAAGAAAAAAATCATTTAAACAAAAAAGGAAAATTTAATTATTGATTAAACGAATGAATAATGAATGAAACATGTGTGGCGTCTCGGGTGAGTGTTACATAGGAAAAGAAGTTTCTAAATGAAGGCCGTAGCATCACAGTGCATCTGAATGATGGAAAGGAGAATTCGGTGGGAACAAAACATTCAAAAACCACCCGAAAAACTCTGAAAGATAACAAAAATGGGAATGAGTAGAAGAAAGAATTAAAACGTATAAATTAAAGAAAAGAAAGAAGAGGAGAATGTTTCGCAGAGATAACTGAAGAAATCAAAGAAATTATGTCATTGAGAAAAGTAAAATGAGCTAACAGACAAAATAGAAAGAAAATGAAAAGGAAGAAATATTAGTCCCCTATTTTCTTGTCTTGCCTTTACTTTAAATGGTTCCCTCTCTCTCAACTATCTCTCTGTACCTCTCAATGCATATATATTTACAGATATACATAAAGAGAATATACAGATTCGTTAGTCCGCAACCTTCTTTCTTTCTTTGTTTCTTTCTTTGTTTCTGACTTTTTTCTGTCTTTGTTTGTTTGTTTGTTTGTTTCTTTCTTTCTTTCTTTCTTTCTATATTTTATGTATGTATATATGTATGATTATCTATCTATCTATCTATCTATCTATCTATCTATCTATTCATTTGGATAAAATATCATTTTTTTATAGATGCTTTTGTCCATATCCATTCCTCTATATATGTTATATTTAAACATCCTCCTATATATGTACATCAGTATATCTATCTTGTAATTTTCCACCCACCTCGCACATACACATACACATACCCACGCTCTAAAATCAAATGTCATCTCTGTTTTAATGTCTCCCTTTCTGTATAGACGTTCATACATACACACATACACACACACAAAAGTGAAAGAGAGAAAGTGAATGAGCGAAAGAGTGAAAAGAGAAGTAACGAGAAATATAATTTTCTCTTTGTCGATGATGAAAAAAAGGAATAAAATATCAATAATTTTTTTAAAATATGAAACTGAGACTAAAAGAAAATAATAAAAGAAAGTGGAAGTTAGATGAGATGTGAGTAATTGTGGAGAAGAAAAAATAACTGTTTGTAAAGACGGGAGGCAAAATTACCAAAGGCGATAATAGTGTAACGAATGAAATGTTCAGATCTGTGATGAAGGCGTTGGACAAGAGACGTAATTGATATGACACTCAACTGTAGAGAATTCAGGTTTGGATTTGCAGCTTTCACGCAAGCCTGGAACAATAGAAAGCTGAAAAAAAAAAATAAAAACGCGAATGTGAACGCGGCACAGGGAAAGGCTCTGGAAGAATATATATATAGTCATCCGCAGACAGATCTGTTTCGCTGTATCACAGCTCATCAGTATGGTTAGACATCCGATTGCTTTTAACCCAGGATTGAAACCAGACCGAATTGACGTCAATCGGCGATTTATATATATATATATATATATATATATATATATATATATATATACAGAGTGTAACCGATAAATTGGCAGTAATTTCAATCCGCAATTTAGGTTTTTTAAAGCGACATTATCAATCTGAAATGTTAGTTGCTGTACTCTTTAGAGTCTGAAGTCCAGATTAGCCACCTAAAAATACTAACAAAATGAATGTCAGCGTAGAATTTAACCAGAGAATGGTTATTGCTGAATTGTTCCGAGCCGGGCATAAGACATCTGACATTATCAGATACACTGTCTATGCCCCTAGTACTGTTTATCGTGTTGTAGCAAACTTAAGGGAAGGTTAAGACATGCAAAGAAAGGCTCACAGTCCGAGAAATGATAAAATCCGCACCAGAAGGTTTCTCAGTAACTTGAAACGATCCATTATCATATATATATATATATATATATATATATATATATATATATATATATATATATATATAAAGAAAGAAAGAAAGAAAAAGAACGGAAAATAAAGCAGTCTTAGCTAAAGTAACAACAAATTATTCCATGTATAATACAGGACCCGTTCAATTTTGACAGTAGGGAACAAAGAAGAAGAAGAAGAAGAAGAAGAAGAAGAAGAAGAAGAAGAAGAAGAAGAAGAAAAGAGGAATTATCGAAAAATAAATTAAAATATGAAGTGAGTAGAAGAAAGAAAAACAGAAATAGACAAATTAACTTTTTTTGGAAAAGAAAGATAAAATCAGAAGAAAACTTTGAAGCAGAAGAAAATAAAGAATGATTCCTTCACTAAATGAAAGAAAAAATCGAAAATAACCAGGGTAAAGAGGCAAAGTGAATCAAATCTGGAACAGAATAAATGTCAATTGCTTCTTTGACAAACAAGAAGAAAATATAATTACAACAGCAATAGTATTAATAATAATAATAATAATAATAATAATAATAATAATAATAATAGTGCTTTTCTGTTGATAATAATAATAATATTCCTCCAAAACCGGGGGAATCAGAATCCCTTTAGCCGCTATAACAAAAAACAAAAAATCAGAGTAAAAAAATATAAGCGCTCAGGCATAAAGAAAAAATAGAAGAAAAAGTAGAAAAGCTGCACAAAAACAATAACGAAGCAACAACAACAAAAATAACGCATTGCCAATTTTAACGAATCCATCTTAACAGGGATTATTTTGTTTTCTCTTCGATTTTCTTCTGTTTCTCCAGTGTATCATCTTCATCTCGGGCAGTTTGGCCAAGACAGATAGTCTAAAACAATGTTTAAAAGGAAGAAAGAATGTGTAGTGAGAGGAAGATAAAGAGAGAGGGTTAGAGGGTGATATACAAAGAGGGAGAGAGTCGTAAACAGACAGATAGAAGAGAAGTTATTGACGATCATAAAAGACAGGTTGAGAAGGGGTGGGGCTCTTCAAGAGTATAACAAAAAATAAAAAAAAATATATATAAAACAAAAAGAAAAGAAAATTACGTTGGTCAGCTCCCTAGACTGAAATAGAGGAGAGCAACGCAGATAGAGAGTTTGAACACTTGACAGACAGACAGACTTCCGACAAACAAATCGATGGATAGTTCAACCAACTTCATTGAAGAACGGGCAAAATGACAGAGGATTGATTATATATATATATATATATATATATATATATATATATATATATATATATATATATATATTCGGACAAAAAATAACCCCCCAAAAATGTAGACACCCTGACTGACAAGCAAAGTGATTGGATGGGTTGAAGAGGAAGGATTGACAGACAGAAAAACAAACATTGTTACCAGTCTTGATGTCTCCGTTTATTTTGGGAATTCCCATAGACAGACAATATAAGTACGCATAGAAGCAGTGGTAGAAAAAAATGACAGAAACGAAGAAAAAACAGAAAAAAGAAAGAAAAATGACTTGATATGATATATTTGTTATTTTCAAGAGATTAAATAACGACATTATTATTTACTAGGCTTGGCTTAATACGGCACTTTATCAATTACAGTTCAATGAAAACACGCTATTGAGTCAAGTAGCGAAACCTAGTCTCCCTTGAAAACCAGTAATATCATCGTGTTTAATAGTCATGTATTAATAATCATGAATACTATTATGAAAAGATAGGAAGATTATAATATTAAATGGAATTTGTCTATAACAGGAGTGCTTTTCAGTGCAAGAGTCACATTAAAAAATCCACAATTGTATAGGGCCGTATAGTATATTAACTAAAATAATTAATATTTAAAAAATAAAAATAAAAGGCTTTTAAAGAAAAAATGAAAATAGTTTTTATTAATTAATATTTTAAAGAACCGTAGAAAATTAATTTGCAACGAATTTATTTGAAAGACAAAGTAGCTCAGTTTAAACTTTAAAGCAAAATAATATTTATTGATAAGTATTTTTAAGTAAGAGCTTTAAATGAAACATATTTGAAAGACAAAATAACACTCTTTAAAAAATACAATTACTTTTAGTAATTAATATTATAAAATGTGACTATTTAAAAATGTAAAAAACATATTAATTAATATTTTAAAGTGGAAAATTCAAATTACAAGCATATATAAAGTAAATCAATTTTTAAAAATTACAATTTAAAGTAGAAACTTCATATGAAGCACATATACTTGAAAACAAAACAACTCATTTTAAAGAAGAAAAAATAATTTCTTTCACATTTGGCTGGCCGCTTGAATTCCTTTGGTATAACCACACCTGGTCTATAGAATAGAACAAATCATATGTTTCTCTGTCTTAACCTTAACTATCTATGGTTTGTTACAGACGTTTGTGAAACTCTATCCAATAGACGTCGGTAAAGGTCTGTTCAATAAACGTCTAATAACATCTTTTTAATCGGCATGTGTAAATGTTTCATACATATACAAAAACGTCTGTTTAATAAACGTCTATAAATGTCTGTTTAATAAACGTCTACAACTTTCTGTCAAATAGACGAACATGAACATGTTTTTACAGGCATATGCAAACGTATTTTCTCTAGATGTTGGCAAACGTTTCTTTAATAAACTTCTGTTAATTCAGCATCTCTAAGTGTATGTTTAATATACTCATGAACTGTCTGTTTAATATGCGTATAAAAATGTTTGCTTAATTGACGTTAATAAATGTCTACCGTTGTCTGTTTAATAAATGTTTGCAAACATTTATCAAGATCTAAGTTAAAATTAAGAGAAATATTTAAAATAAAAACAGAAGAAAGTTGCATGTTCGTCTCGCAAGCCATTTAAAGTAAATTTTGTTGCTAAAAAGTTTTCTCGAGATATTGGGTTGTCTGAAAACTTCATGACTTCACGTTACAACACGTCAATTTTATCGACAGATATAAGATGCATACGCTTCCGATTAAAGCAGACTTCAAATTATCTTTTGAGAAAGAAAGTTTAAAATTACTTAATTCGTGTAAATCCCTATGAAAATGGAGGATTATAAAGTGCATTTTAAACATTTGTTGCTTTTTTATTATTACCGTAAAAGTAAAAATGCCTAAAAGGCACCAAAAATATATGTGAACTACATTATATAACGGGGAAATGAGCAAAAACAGTAAAATTATCAAAATCCCCCATCCATATACACTTGGGTACTCAAATAACTACGCTCTTTGGGTACCATATGATCTGAGTGACAAGAATCTTTTGCATTGCATTTTTATTTGTGATTTGCTGTATAAACGCAGTGAAAATTCACCCTTTTTAAAGCAAATTGTGACGGGTGATGCGAAATGGACCGTTTACAACAATGTTTAACGAAAAAGATCCTGGAGTAAGCAACATCTTAAAAGCAGGTTTTCATCCTCAGAAAGTCATGCTGTACATCCGGTGGGATTGGAAAGGAATCCTCTACTATGAGCTTCTGCTAAATAACCAGTCATTAGATACTGAAAAATAATGCTCGAATAATTACCTTTGCAGCAATTCAAGAAAATCGCCCAGAATTAGCGAACAGGAAACATGTTTTATATTCATTTCTGAGATGAGTAATTTTCAATAATCATTGACTTTTATCGGACTATTGTTCTCATCTTGGTTGATATAAATGTTATAATAAACATCACGTTTCGACCAAGTACGCTCTGGTCTTCATGTGTCCATAAATTGGTTGATATAGATTATCTCGTTGATTATTGCGAAATATCATTTGAAATCAGTTATTATTCTCTCATGTCGGATTTGTTTCGTCACTACTAGATTCAAGGATTGAACTCATGATCATTAGATGATACTAACACATGTATGATCAACTATTATATCCCCAACGTTACCGTTTATACATGTGTTAGTATCGTCTAGTGGTCATGATTTCAATCCTTGAATCTGGTAGTGACGAACCAACTCCAACATGAAAGAACAATAACTGATTTCACAGAATATTTCGCAATAATCAACGAAATAATCCTTATCAGCCAGACTATGGACAACTGATGATGACCAGAGTGTACTTGGTCGAAACATAGTATCTATTATAACATCTATATCAACCAAGATGAGAACGATAGTTCGAAATAATTCCAAAATTATCGGAAATTTGTTGTTTTCCACTAGGATAATGCCAGGTCTCATGTTTCTTTGTAGACAACACAAAATGTGCAGCATGGCTAGGGTGTTTTTTACATAACACCCGCCGTATTTGCCAAACATTGCTCGTTCGGATTTTTATCTATCAAGACCCTTGTAGAAATAATTTTATGGTGATCATAGAATTAAAATGTAAGTGTAAACAAACATAAACAGATAACTGAATGGAATTGAACTGTAAATTTTTCTCGTGGGGGTTAATTTCTCTTTGCGTCTGGCAATAATTCCTGGGTTACATGAAGTGTCAGCCAGTTAAGTGTCATACGTAATACACGCTTAGACGATCATGTCTCGAAAGTGGCATGTCTGACTGGAGAGAATATTTTCCTGCAGTAGTTTGCATTGCTTTCTGTGGTAGACTGGTTGCCAATCAAGACTAGATAACTAAATCTGTCTTGCTATTTAACCTATAGCTGGAGGGCGGAGATACGGATATCCACTACGCACAAAAATTTATAAAGCGAATTGTGATGCTCTTTGAAATCAGGTTTACGACTTCTTTTGTATTTAAACTGAATATATTTTCTACTTAAATTGTGTTTTAAATAAAGAAAATAAAAGCTAAATTTGAAATTTTATCGTCTTGCAGTGAGCGATCTTTTTCTTCATGTGGTGTGTCCTTTCAGATCATGTATTTTCACTTGCTCTTGTTTTTCTCGGTCTCTCGTTTCCTCTATCTATTTTGTAAGTATTAGGTTCTCTAAGCCCTCCTTCCTCATTAACTGTCCCAAAAACCTCAGTTGTCATTTTCTGATGTCAAGTATATATTTCTTTTTCGTTTGCATTAACTCCAAAACCTTTTTTCAGTCCATTGTATCTTCAGCATCCTTCTGTAGAACCACATATCTGTTGCTTCAAGTCTCTCTTCAATCTTTGAGGAGATCATCCAGCATTTGCAACCATATAGGAGAGCAGATATAACATAACAGTCCCGTACTCTTTTTTTTTGTTTCCAACAAAATCTTCCTGTCTCTCAATATTATACTTAGACTTTGAAATCCGTCTTTGGCCATACTAATCCGCCTTCGGTTTCAGTGTCACACTTTCCATCTTTTGTCAGAAACGACAGGTAGCTGCACTATTATTACACAAATATCAGATTTCCCTTCCACAAAAAATCCGCACGCAATGTTTGAATTAGAAAAGTGTTACTATATGGAGAACTACGTGTATGTATGAGGAACCATAACAGTCTACAACGATATACAAAGAAATATATATTGTAATTTTATGTATTTGGAATAAGATAACAGGAGTAGATTGGTTCGCATATCGTCCGGTTTACACACCTCCCCATTCTTTTGGATAGTAATAGATGTGTATGACGTTTCCTGTTTAGCATTCTTTCTGGTTCCTCAAGTCTTTTCATTCTCTTTCACTTCCAGCAGCCTATTGCATCTTAGAGGCATTATGCCCTTGCTTGGTGTGAATTGATTAGGAAAATGCAAATGCTCCCGCTCGCACACATATTCACACGTGGATTTTTTTTTATTACAATATTAATTCTTGTGCGATGATGCGTAGGATGATCAGTTCTGTGGCGATAATGTATTAAAGAAGAACGAATAAAAAAATCTCTTATAGATAATAAATGTAGGACAATTTCCTAAAAAAATATATTTATCTAAACTTATTGATAAATGGAACTTTGTCTGTGTGTATGTGTGTGTATCTGTCTGTGTATGTGTTCGTTATCTATAGACTCCGAAACGGCCGAACCGATTTTCTTGAAAATTTACACAGTTGTACTATAAGCGTCTGCGAGTGTTCTTAGCTAGGTTTTGTGTCGAGATACCCCCGATAAATATCGAAAATCGACAATCGGAAAAATCTGGTTATAGAAGGAGTGGCCCGTTTTTAATCAAATTTGATAGACTCATAGACTAAGACATTAGAAACGATATTCAGAAGTTTCAAGGTTGCAGTTCTTACAATAGTCCAGAAAATCGACAATATATATATATATATATATATATATATATAAAATGCAAGATGTTTGTGTGTGTGTCTGTTTAGCTGCCTGTATTTTTTCAGCCCTTTTAATTTAGTTTTTGCTTCGGGTTTTCGATCTAAGTAGGTATAATTGTAGTTCTTAGTCTCAGCCATAATACCATTTACTCAGAGGACTTATTTAGCCTTCAAAATTCAGTTTACGACGAAAGAAACTTGATATCAATACCAGGAAATCATTTGATTTATATCCATTTTCTTTCAGTATACGGTTTTACTTTAACTGGAAACAACTATTGCTTTTTAGTCTTTCGTGCCAACGTCCAAAGAGTTTGAGCTTCAGGACCATGGATAAGTTTTAAAGCTTTTATTACACCCGAGCAACGCTGGGCTATACTGATAGTGAGTTGATACAGGTAAAGTTCTAGTGACAAATGCTGGAAATAGTATCTACAAAAAGTTTGACTAATGCGAAAGTTTTAAGGAAACTGATATTATGAAAATCGAAACGGCTAAAATTTCTCGGACACTTGATAAGAAAGGGTTTAGAAAATGAAGCAGATATAAGGCGTACTAAAGGTAAGACAAGTGAATAAATACTAGAAAGTAAATAATATATTTTAACGAAGTAAAACTTAGTGCATTGAAAGAGAGAAACCTGTAGAGTATCATGACGGACCACGACCTGAAGTCTTCTTCTTCTATTTGCCCTGTCCCTTCAGAATGTAGGTGATCATGGTTCTACACATCTCCCTATCACTGGTGGCTCTTAGTATGTTTTCTCCTGTTACACCCCGCAACCCCATTCCGTCATCCATCTGATCAGCCCTGCAAATATGTTATCCGCTGCCTTCCTTTCTCTTTTTCCTTCTGTGTGGCCTGTTAGTATCAGGTTCTCTAAGCCCTCCTTCCTCATTGCATGTCCCAGGAACTTCAGTTGTCTCTTCCTGATGCTTACTATTAATTTCCTTTTCGTTGCCATTCTTTCTAACACCTCATTGTTGCTCGCATACTCGGTCCACGATATCCGCAGCATTCTTCTGTTGAACAACATTTCCGCTGCTTCAAGTTTTGTCCTCATTTTCGAGGAAACTGTCCAGCATCCACTGCTGTATTAAAGAACTGACATCACATAGCAATCTAGCACTCTTTTCTTTGTTTCTAGTGAAATTTTTCTGTGTGTTAGAAGTAACAACGCATAAAAGGATATCCAGTTTCTAATTTTAAAATGAGATTGCTTGGACTCGGTTTTTGGTTATTGTGCCTTACAGTGCAAGTAAGAAACAATAATGTTTCTTCGTTTCTTTTTTGTTCCGTCAATATATCTTTTGTATCTTTGTCTTCGTTTCTTTCTCTTTCTTTTCTTCTCTTAGAATTGTTTCTTTGTTTCTTTGTATCTTTGTTTCTTTATTTCTTTCATTGTATGTCAGCTTCATTGTCTCGTTCTTTCTCTTTTCCTTTGTTTGCTTATTTGTTTTTTTTTCATGGTACTTTCTCTTTATTTCGTTCTCTTACCATCGTTTCTTTGTTTGTATCTTCCTTTTTCCTTTCTTTCTTTCTTTCTTTCTTTCTTTCTTTCTTTGTATGTCTATTTCATTGTTTCTTTCTTTCTTTTCCTTTGTTAGCTTGTTTGTTTCTTTTTTCTGTAGTTCTTTCTCTGTCTTTCGTTCTCCTATCATTGTTTCTTTGCGTTTTTTTACGTACTTTCCTTTTTCTTTTTTCTTACTTTCTTTCAATCTTTCTTTCTCTAACTATTTCTTTGTTTGTATGTTTCATTATTTGTTTCTTTCTTTCCCCTTGCCCTTTTCTCCTTTGTTTTTGTCTTGTTTCCTTCTTTATGTCTTTCTCTTTCCTTTTTCCTTTGTTTCTTTCTTTTTTCGTGGTTTCTTTCACTTTCCTTCCTTCTCTCACCATCGTTCATTTGACGTTTCTTTGTACTTTTCTTTTGTTTGTTTCTTTTACTTGGTTTGTGCTTGTGTTTGTGTGTTTGTTTCATTCAGTCTTTGTTTCTTTCTTTATCTTAAACTTTTCCTTTATTTGTTTACTTGTTTGTTTGTTTCTTTATATTTTAAATGTTTCATTTCAGAGGTTTTTTGCTTTCTGTTTCTTCTTTTTTTAGAAATTAAATTCTGTCTTTTAAACTTTCTTTCCAAATTACATTCATATTTTTCTTTTGAATTTGTTTCTTTCTTTCTTTGCTTCATATTTCATTCATTCACTTATTCACGCCTCCATTTTACGATTCCTTCTTTTAAGCCCGCGCTTTTCCTTTTTATTTGCTTGGCAAGTTCCCAAAGCTATCCACTGTAACTTCCGGTCTGACAGAATAGATTAAGTTGTGCACTGAACACTTGATTGCCTTGTGCTTTATTTCACGGTTGATGCAAACTGTATATCTTTATTTGTCCCCTTTTCTTCACACAGGCCTCAATTTTTCGATAAATATAACCGCGTTTCTCTATATGACTGTTGCTGTTTCAGAAAAATCTGTTACAAACCTATACACCGAGTGTGCGTATGTGTAAATATATATTTTCTTTCATATTCGTTTTGATCATGATATTTATCGAGGTTAGCGTAGTAAGGCCATAAGTGTTAGATTCAATGTCAGAGTTTAATTAATTAGGAAGAGGAAGAGTCCAAAGACTTTAACAGAAGACGAAAAGTGAAATACTGAAATCCGAAGGTGCACTGGGATAGTGAATGGGCCCTTCCAAAATGAATTTTTTCTTCTATGTGCCGTATCGTTTCAGAACGTAGGTGATCATGGCATTCCACTTCTCCTTATCGCTAGTGGCTCTTAGTACACTTTCTTCTGTTACACCACCTAAACCCCGCTCCGACGTCCACTTGTTAAATCCCGTCAGGTATGTAATGCGCTGCTTTCTCTTGTCTCTCTTTTCCTCTAACCTATGAGTATCAGATTCTCCAAGCTGTCTATCCTCATTACACGTCCAAGGAATTTTATCTGCTTTTTCCTGATATTAATTTTTTTTCTTTTCCATCCTCTCCTAAACCTCATCGTTTCTCACATGCTCGGTCCATAGTATCCTCAGCATCTTTCTGTAGAATCACATTTCGGTTGTATATAAGCTGAATTCGTTTCCTGTCCGTATGCTGGCGGTTTGATGCCAGTCGAGCTTCTTGATTACTTTAATGATTTGTACAAACATGTCTAAGTTGCTGAGCATTTATCTCAAGTCTTTATGGCGTACCGTGTCGAATGCCATTGCGTAGTTTTGTAGTGGGATAAGAAATTAAGAATTAAAAGCGGCCATCTTCTTCACATTGACAAAAATTCACAATGACGTGTGAAGTCCTGATTTTTCCCAAATAGAAATAGGATTGACCATGTGCTTAAAGAAAAAGTCGAAACGAGATTTCGCAAGTAGGTGTTAAATTGATGTTGACCAATTTGAATGACTTGAAGAACTTAGGATTTAGAGATTCAGTGCAAAATTGAAAAGAACAATAAAAGGCTCAGATCAGCGCCAGTCACAGACAGATGGGAGCTGCGAGACAAAACAACTAAAATATAACTTAAAATTTAAATCGACCCGGAGATAAGTCCCGTCGCACCTTGTTCTCTTTTTATTTCCTTCTGATGTACTGATTCATTCTACTTCTTCTACTCCATCCTAAAACTTCCCATATGATTCAACTTATATTTGATAACAAACGGACATTTTAATTACTTACATTTCACTTTGCAAATTAATTGCATACATTTACTCTTCGAACATTATTCTTCTTCTTACACAGTTATGTTAAGGTTTCACTTATTTTTTTCAACAACCTGATGATATCTTTAAATGCGGGATTTATCGGCTATGTTTCAAAGTGGCCTTGTACCAAGCATGGCTGACAGACCCCATAGCTACAGTGGTGACTGCCGACTGTTGAAAAGAACATGCAACCTACTTCTGAGTGGTGACTACAGACGTACAAAGAACACGCACCCCTTTTCTTCAGTGGTGACTCCCGACGTTTGAAAAAAAACCCATCCCTATAGCCTCAGTGGTCACCCCCGACAATTGAAAAGAACAAGCACCCTATGTCTTCAGCCTATATAGTTCAGTTCGAAATTTCAGTCAACGTAGAAATACGAATTTTAAATAAAATTCTTACTGGAGTTGGTCAGAAAAGCGCAAATAATGTAAAAAGCAAGATTTTTTCTGATTTTTACAGTTTATCATTTTTTCAAATATTTTATTTTTTCATACATTTCATATTTTCAAACATTTCATTTTTTTCACACATTTCATTTTTTTAAACATTTCATTTTTTCATACATTTAATTTTTTCAAACATTTCATTTTTTCCCACATTTCATTTTTTTTAAACATTACATTTTTTCATACATTCAATTTTTTCAAACATTTCATTTTTTCATACATTTTATTTTTTTATACATTTCATTTTTTCATACATTTCATTTTTTCAAACATTTTCTTTTTTCACATATTTCATTTTTTTTAAAACATTTCATTTTTCATACATTTCATATTTTCAAGCATTTCATTTTTTTCATACATTTCATGTTTTGAAACATTTCATTTTTTCATACATTTTATTTTTATTGACATTTCATTTTTTCAAACATTTTCTTTTTTCAAACATTTCATTTTTATACATTGCATTTTTTCAAACATTTTCTTTTTTCAAACATTTCATTTTTATACATTTCATTTTTCAGACATTTCATTTTTTTCAAATATTTAATTTTTTCAAATATTTAATTTTTTCAGACATTTCATTTTTTCAGACATTTCATTTTTTTCAAACATTTCCTTTTTTCAAACATTTCATTTTTTATAGATTTCATTATTTATACATTTATTTTTTCATACATTTCATTTTTGTTTTTAAACATTTAATTTTTTCATACATTTAATTTTATCAGACATTTCACTTTTTCAAACATTTCCTTTTTTCAAACATTATATTTTTTAAACATTTCATTATTTATACATTTTATTTGTTCATACATTTCATTTTTCAAACATTTCCTTTTTCAAATATTTACTTTTTTAAACATTTCATTTTTCAGACATTTAATTGTTTTTAAACATTTAATTTTTTCATACATTTAATTTTATCAGACATTTCACTTTTTCAGACATTTCCGTTTTTCAAACATTTAATTTTTTTAAACATTTCATTATTTATACATTTATTTTTTCATACATTTCATTTTTTCAAACATTTCCTTTTTTTCAAACATCTCCTTATTTCAAACATTTTCTTTTTTCAAACGTTTCATTTTTTATACATTTCATTTTTCAGACATTTCATTGTTTTTAAACATTTAATTTCATACATTTAATTTTATCAGACATTTCATTTTTTCAAACATTTTATTTTTTCAAACATTTTATTTTTTCAAACATTTTATTTTTTCAAACATTTCCTTTTTTCAAACATTTCCTTTTTTCAAACATTTCCTTTTTTTTCAAACATATCCCATTACTTTCTTTCTAGTTGTTTCTTTTTTCTTTGCTTTTTCTCTTTATCTTGTTCCTCAGTTTCTCCTCCTCTTCTTTCTACTGTTTTTACTTTTCTACATGTTTTTATTCCTGTTGTCACATTCGTTTTCTCCATTCATTTCCAGTTTTATTTTTTAACTTTCTCTTCAGACCTATATCCTCTTGACGTTAATTTAAACTGACGACTTCTTTTTCATACCTTCTCAGCATCATCCTATATTATTTCGCCCTCTCTCTCTCTCTCTCTCTCTGTTTCTCTCTCTCTCTCTATTCCCTTTCTACTTCGCACTCTCTTTTTCTTGGGGAGAACCTCGGCGTGATATAATGGTTAGCCAGTTTGTCTTGCTAAAACCTATTACAACTGGGGAGTGAGTTTGATCCTCACTGGTTACTTCATACTGTCGGCCTTGTGCCACATCTAAGAGACGCTTAGAAAATCAGCAGTCTTCGTATCAAATTCTCCTATGACTGCTGCTTTTACTTTTCGTGTCTGTTTATTGTTTCTTTTTTCTAAGATTTTCCCTATTTGAACTTAATTTTATCAGTTCTTTTGTATCTACTCTCAAGACAATTGCTTTCATTTCTTCCCTTTTTTACATGTCTATATCACCCTCACTTCTGTTTAAACTGACGCCTTCATTTTTTTCACATATGTCTAAACTATAATTAAAAACTATAATTTTATAAAGTGAACGTTTTGCTGAAATCAAGAAAATACGAACTTTTAGGTAAAATGATCACAATGCAGAGAACAATATCTCACTTAAAACTGTTAGTGTTTACTTAAAGTGTATAATATCTGTTTTTTACACTTTTTCAAAAGTTCATTCAATATCACATCGGCCTATATAAATGGTGATTTTCTAAACGTAGCTTTATAAATGGTGATTTTCTAAGCGTAGCTTAGATGCGGTACAAGGCCGAAAATACGATGCAACCAGTGACGATCGAACTCACTACTCAGTCGTACTTAACCATTATACTGCCCGTTCTAAACTTAGATATGGTGATTTTTAAGCGTCAATTAGATGTATCACAAGGCTGAAAGTATGAGGCACCCAGTGAGGATCGAACTGAGTCGTAATTGTTCTAGCGATTACACTAATGAAATCAAGAAATACGAACTTGTAGCTAAAATGTCACCAATATAAAAAAAAACTGTCAGTTTAAACTGTAGTTCATTTTTTTTTTTAACACTTATTACGGCCTTTCATATGGGTTGATACTAGAAAGTTCTGGGAAGTTAAAACTTTTTAACCCATATCCTTCTTGTCTCAGTTTAAACTGACGCCATTTAATCTGGAGGAATATTTGCTGGTGTTGCTATATGCTAACCTTGCTTTATTTATTTAAGTTTGAATTTCGTATAGGATACTAAGTGGGAATCGACATCATCATCCAGTAATAATGGACAACAAAGGCGGCTCCCTAACCATTTTTTTAATCATTTCACCCCGAGCAAGGCGGAAATGCCACTGATGTGAAGGGGGCTACATAAATGTAAAAAGATTAATTAGAAAAGAATGAGGAGTACAACCTAGTTAGAAAGGAACAATAGAAAGCTGAGATAGCAGGTGCGATGACAGATACATAGGTGGAGAGAAAGGGAAGGTTATACAGGGGTGGGGAGAGAGCTAGAGTCCAGTGGTTAGTAGATGAGTATTGACTTTGCATTTAAATTTCTGGAGGTTGTAGCCGTCAGGAAAGCAAGAATACGGGAGCGAGTTCCACGGGCGGGAAGTGCGTTAGAAGAAACTGCAGGACTAGAATTGTCGTCTGCATTTGGCTAACCTGACTGTGAATGGGTGGGATCCAGTTGCCAGTCTGGTTGCACGAGCAAACACCTGTTGAGGAGGCATCAGTGACTTAAGTTTGTCCGAGCAGAAGCCATGAAAGTATTTATAGAACAGACAAAGGGAGGCCACATTTCGACGATGGGGAAGTGGCTGCAGTCGAGCCGCCAGATCAGTACCTATCACATTACAGACTTTCCTTTGGAGCCTGTCAGGAACACTGAGAAGAACGGCAGGGGCACCTGACCATAAATGGCAGCAGTACTCCATTATACCATTTCAATGAATCCATGTCAGGTTCGATGATTTTACGAGATGTTTAATTGATTATTTAATGACGAATTTTGTAAGGGATAAATTTATTTTTATGAAAATTCTGAATGACTCGTAATAACAAAGACTGAAACTAGTTTGTAACGCAAGACCAGAGAAGCAAAGGGCTAAGTAGGTAAAGAATTTTAAACAAATCATGATTCTGTTACTGACTTATCAAATCTTAAATTATATAGTCACGCTTTAGGAAAACGAGATCGCTTGTAAGATTCAAACGTCGCTTCATCACGACGAAAAAAAAAACAGCTGGGAAGATTCTGAAGGCCCTTATGCACGGGTAATTGGCTACGGGCGACAGGGAACGAGGGCGACCACATCTTCGTTTCAACAACGTCTGTAAAAGTGAGATGAAGGCAATGAACATCAAGAGGTAGTGAGGTATCGCCAACAATTGCTTAGACTCGATTTACACCGTTGGCTGGAGCGAGTCGATATAAAATCGCCTGGGAGATACGTGCTCGAAGGAATGAAATCAGCACGTTAACATCGAGGGAGAGCGTTCTACATGCATTGCTTGCTGTCGAAAGTTACTCTTCTGTGGGCCTGTACAGCCATGAAAAATGCTACTCCGCCATCAGCATAACTTTCTGGGTGCAGATGCACGAGTTCTCTCGAGACCGACGGATGCCGCACATTAACACGTGTTAGAATAATCAAATCTTAGGATCTAAATGGTAATGCTAATGGAAATATTAGCCGTTTACTTATAAGGAAATATCTGGCATTTATTGACCAAGCAGTTAGTTCTACTTTTGTTTGAAATTTGTAAAAGCTTACACCTAAAGCAGGAAAATAGGTTTATCAAGTCCATTAACTGTCATTGCTCGTTCCGGTATTGATGGGGATTTAATTCTTAACTTTTACTTGAAGTTGAACGTTATTTTATGTCATTATTTTATCTCTAAATATAAAACTACAGTACAACAAAATTCGGCATTTAATTTCCTTCAAAGCAGGCCCCTTCTAAAGCCATATAGTTTATCGACAGTCGTTTCCATTGATAGAAGCATTCTTGGAACTCCCTTTTTGGCGGGGAAGGATTATAAAACAACTGCATTCGGCGAATTCTCTTGGATGTCGTCGACATCTTGAAATCCCGTTGCTTTTAATTTCGATCTGATATTTGAAACGAGAAACAAGTCGCAAGGGGTGAGATCTGGGAATATGGTTATTATCGGACTTGGGGAATGCTGTGGTTGGCACAAAACTACTACAAATGCTGCACTTTTTTTTACATTATAATCTATATTCAGACAGTTGTCCTCATCATTGTTTCAATATTAATGATGTTTCGGCCATTGTACGTTACGGTCTTCTTCAGTTGAATGAAATTTTGAACTGAACTATTTATTTTGTTCACCAGATTGGATTGTTTTAGTTTCACGCGCCATAATTTTTCCAGGTGTTTCACTATCATTTATCCCCATCTAACTAAACTCTTGTATTCTTTTTCAACCTCTGCTGTAGCCAGATATTGAACTCGCAACTCTTTGGTTTAAGTTACTGGATTCAACCAACGCTTAATCCAGTTGGTTGAATTCAAATACTTTCATTTCAATTGTTACCGCCTTAAATACAATTAAAATTCACTGCTTAAAAACAAAAGACGATTTCTGTCTGTCTGTCTGTCTGTCACTGTATTTTTTAAAGTTCCAAAATCATCCATACAATTTTCAATATGTGAACGTCTTCATGCCTGCATACGAACGACTGCGCAAGCGCAGAGACAAGAACGATAACCCACGTGTGCAGAAAGCTTTAAACCTCTTCGTCCCCAAGCATTGTAATCCTTGCTATTTTCAGGCTTCGATTTCAATTTTATTTCCGCCTTCCATTGTCTGCCTTCCGTTAATTCAGTCCATCTTCCGAGGATTCTTTGGTTTCCAAAGGTTTTGACAGCCGTTTGTGCTTCTTTTGCTTCGTCTTTTGATTTCTTCTCGTATTTCTTTATCTGGTTTCATATCCGAATATTCATTTGAGTTTGATTCTTTTCTTTATTTAACTCGTCTTTCTTTTCTCTCAATTGTAGTCATTCATTCATTCCATCCTTCATTTAAAAAAAAGAAGATTTTCGTATTTTTCTATCCATCCAATTCAGAGGCATTTTGATTACATTTGATTTCCATCTGCTCATTCTTCGGTTATTTTTACCATATGTTTCTTTTTTCTCCCTTACATTTTACAATGATCCATCTCTGTTAAAGGTTGGCAATCTATCTATCTATCTATCTATCTATCTATCTATCTATCTATCTATCTATTAAGATACGTTATATTTTATATGTCGTTGTATTCATATGTTAATATCGACTATCTTCCTATATCTCTATACATATATTACCCACTTTCTGTTAGACATACTCAGATGCAAAATCACGCACGCATACACACACACACATCTATCTATCTATCTATCTATCTATCTATCTATCTATCTATCTATCATACTGCTCATATTTCAATAGATTGTGTGGACTTATATTTGTTTTTATCTATCCTTTTCTTTCTTTCAGTATCTATCTAGCTATCATTTTAAATTGGCATCTCCTGGGGTGTATTTAATGCGTGTTGTTTCTTTTATACAGTCATAACTTTTGAATTTTGTGTCAGTGACTACTCTATAGCATTTTGTCCTTTGGTTATTCTTCTCATGCTTACAGTTGTATTTCTGTCATTTGATCATTGATATGCGCACGAATTGCACTAGTTTCCATATTTGACAAGTTATTGTACTATAAAGTGTATTGTGTGACTGGTTAATGTAAATGTTATCGGAGCGGCTAAGCTAAAGTCGTCAATCTGATTTCAAATTGGAGCCTAGTTGGTTGAATTCATTTCGCATTATTCCCCTGAATCTATCACTTCTGTCGTATCATAGAAGTAGTCGGGTGAAGAGCAAGACAGAAGAAAATCTCTAGACATGAGTGGCCACCTGTCTAGGAGAAGCGATACTCTCAATTTAAAAAACGGAAAGAAAGGAAATACAAACCTGCTACATCAACTTTCACAAGTATTCATGAGAATTCACATGAAAGCAATTATATATATATATATATATATATATATATATATATGCGTGTGTGTGTGTCATTCTTTCCTTATTTATCTAACTATTAAGTTATATTATATTTTATATATCGTTATATTCATACATTAATATCAACTATAACAATTATGGGTCGGAGTTAAATAAAAGTTAGATTTGACCAGTAAACAGTTGTATTAGAAACTGCTTAATATATGTTTGAAGGGAAATGAAGCTTTGACCTGTAAGAATTTTAGATATTTAAGTTGGTCAGCCGATTACACTACTAAGGTTTTGACTTTTTCTTCAGGCCATTTGAATTGCAATACAAATCGCCTAACGAAAAGGTCGAAACCATGGTAGTGTAATCAGTTAATCTCCCCAACTTATATATATATATATATATATATATATAGATGTGGGAGGTGTAGTAAAATCGTGCAAGTAACTGAAACATTTCAAAAGAGATTGTTAGTAATCTCAGATAGAATAGTTACGATATTACAGGTATACTGTGAGGACATGTTGTCCGCCCATCTTTATTGAAATCGATTAGATATTACCAATATGAAAATTTTCTAGTATTACTAGAGTTACTCTAATTCTTTGAAAGGAGAAAGAAAAATGCAAACAAAATATGTAGGATGGCTTGATAGGAACAACAATAAAAGCAGTAAAATATCTTGCAGTACTTTGCCTTTTCGATTTAAACAAGGCCCTGTCAAAAGTCTGTCACATAGATTAAACATTCCTTCTTTTTTCTTCTCTCTCTCTATATATATATATATTCTTTTTAGTATTGTTTCTTTTTTGACAATCTTGACAAGTGAGTGCACTGTAATAAGTCGAACGTCAGCCTCTCCCTGGTCTCTATTGACTTCAAGATAGAAAAACTAACTTTTAAATAAGTTATCAAACCCACGTCTGGCAATATATTCATTTCGTTTTATTGCGTTTTCTCTTTTTCCTATACGAAACGGAATGTATAAAATGTCAGATTCCATGCCTAGTTTTGACGGAACTTATTTCTTTTGGACAACGAAATTTAATTTTTATTTTATTTTTATTTTCATTTTTTTGTCTTATTCAACGTGACGCGATGCAATGAAAGTTTCTGCTGCTTCAGGTTTAACCCATCGACGGTTCTTTATTTCATCGCTTTTCTAATGACGCTCAAATCGAACACGCCTTAGTGACGTTACAATAGAGCAAAGGTTCTTCTTCTTCTGCGTAATGAGTTCATTAAGAATGCAGGCGATTATGGCCCTCCACATCTATCTATCTCTTGTATCTCTTAACAACCCTTCTCCTGTTTTTCAGCTCAAACTCAAATTCGCCGTCAAGTCCCTCAGGTATGCCACGCGTTGGTTTCCTTTGTCTCTCGTTCCCTCTCTCCGCTCCATGAGCATCATATAATCTAAGCCCTCCTTCCTCACTACATGCCCGAGATACTTCAGATGGTGTTTCCTGATAATAAGTATCAGTTGCCTTTTCGTGTTCATCCTCTCCAAAACCTCAGCGTTTCTCAGTGTTCTGTATATGGCATCCTTAACATCCTTTTGAAGAATTTAAGTTGCTTGAAAGTTTTCTTTCATCTATGTTGATATTGTCCAGCCCTCGCTGCCAAAATGAAGGACAGACATCGTGTAACAGCCCAGTAGCCTCTTATTTGTTTCCAGCATATGGTCAGCTGTCTCTGCTGTTCACCTCAGTGTTCTCGACAGGCTCCAAAGGAGAATCTGTAATGTGATAGGTACTGACTTGGCAGCTCGACTCCAGCCACTTTCTCACCGTGAAGTGGCTTCCCTCTGTCTCTTCTACAAATATTTTACTGGCTTCTGCTCCGAAGAACTTAGATCACCGGTGCCCTCTTCACAAGAATTTACTCGGGCAACCAGACTGGTATCACGGTCCCACCATTTTACAGTTAGATCAAGCAAATGCAGGAGACAATTCTACTCCAACAGCTTCTTTTCTCGTACTTCCCGCCTGTGGAACTCCCTGTCATATACTTGCTTTCCTGAGGGTTACAACGTCCAGGAATTTAAATGCAAAGTCAATTCCCATCTGTTATCCACTTGACTTCAGTCCTTTCTACATCACCCCGTATATCTTGTTCTTTTCCTTTTTCTCTACCTTTGCAACTGTATTCACACCTGTGTTCCCATCCTTCTCTTGCTCTCTCTCTGACACGCCCTGTAACTGGTTCGTCTTTTTCTTCACTCTCTTCCTGACTAAACTTTTACTCTTATGTAATCTCCTGCGCATCATTGGTGGTACTGCCTTGGGGTGAAACGATTAAAAAAAGCAAACTCTTACTAGATTATCAACTTTCCTAATTTGTAGATTGCATCTTCATCTGCCGTTCCTACTAATGGCAATGCGTCTGGTCTTATTGTATTTATTGGTTAGGCTTTTCTTCTTACTTTCCCTTACTATATACATTGTGTAATGAGTAAATTATCACCATTTATTTTTTTAATTTTGTGAATGCACGTTATTTTTATTTTGTGGCCTGCACAATATAGGAGGTTAAGTTTGTCACCACCTGTGAAAAAAAAGAACATCATGGCGTAATTCACTCTGCAAGAAATTAGAAAACGGCATACTGTACTACTTGGAATTCGCACCGGAAGCTCTAATACGAACATTTTAGAGTGATTGGGTGTCAATCCAAGAACAGTATAGAAGATTCGGAAAGTGTTGCAAGAACCTACCGGTGAATATGAAGGTGTTTGGAGTGATCAATGGTGATGGCAATGTTATGTCTCCGTTCATCTTACCACAGGGCCTCAGATACAACACAAATGCCTTGAGTGCTGATCTTTCTGGTCCAATTAGTCGGCAGTTAGAAGACCCTATGCCTGGCAACAAGACTCAACCAGGAGAATTCAGTTTCACAGACTTTAATTCCCTTGAATATTATAGTAGGGGCACAGTTGAGCAAGAGACCAACAAAACCGCTTGTAACACCAAAGATGAACTGAAGGCGATGATTATGGCAGCATTCACCAATATAAGGAGATCATCCAGAAGAGATGCAGGAGATTCCGAAGTTGTCGGGAGGCTCTAGTTGATGCTAATAGTGATTTTACTGAATATATTTACAAATATTTTGGTAAATATATATGCTAAAATGAGATTTTTCTGTTCTTTTTATTTTTGCGCAATTCATTCATCGCACTCTGTAGAATAATGATTACTGTCGGGATAATTGAATTTGGAAAACCAAATTTAACTTACAACCGAGGCTGTTAATGTTTAATTTACATGAGTGAGTTTGGGAAATGCATAGATCCATCTCTTCTACTCATAGGTATATTAAAATATTAGGGCAGACAGGGCAATTAAGTTTTGGTTTGTTAATACAATCTAGAAAGAAAAGTCTTAATTTAAAATGTTTTCTTAAAGGTACACCATTTTATTATAGTCATTAAGACAGACATTTCGTTAATGAAGAGTAAAGAAAAAAGGAAGAAAATCGATTTGAAAACAAAAAAATAGCTTACCAGTTTTTGTCATTCACTTCTCGACGACTTAAAGGAGATGTGCGTAGTCAGTAAAATAAGTCAGTTAAGTGCCGTACGTGATACACGTTTTAGGCGATCATGTCTCGAAAGAGGCATGACTGACTGGGCAGAAGATTATCCCGCAGTAGGTTGCCATTGCTTTATGCGGTAGACTGGTTGCCAGCCAAGGCTATATGACCCAATCTGCCCTGTTATTTAACCCCTAACTGGAAGGACGAGACGGATTAACACCTTTCCCAAGGGCAGTTGCGCGTAAGTGAATGCAATGAATTCAACTGGAATTCGAACTCGGCACCCCGCTGTTGCGTTCCGAGTCGATATTCACTGCACCACAACGCACATAGATCTTTAATGAAGATAAGCAATATAAATAAATATTTTCATAATATACCACTCTATGCATATGAATATTTTACATTGAAACCTAAGAGTCACTCTGCCTTACTACAGAATGAAGACAGTAAAATTTTAATAGTTGATTTCGATTGACTTTTTACAACAGAAAACATATTTTCATTGCAACGGACTTAGAAATATTTATCAGGTGTTCTATTATTGCAGATCCAGTTGTATTAACGTATTTATGAAAATTATGGTATTATTTCTTACAGATAATACATGGTACGTGATGTTTTACACTCTTATCTAATCTCTGAATCATTCTACCTATAAGGACAGCGGTATAATGAAATATAAAATGGTACATAAAGGTATTAATAAAGGTAAAGGGTGCTCTTCTTTACGGATTGAGCTCGATATCAATTGTAAAGTCAATAGAAGGATTAGCAATCTGGTAAGAGTCTCTTACATTAGCATAGAGTGGTTTAACAATGTTTACATAACCAATGTACAGAACTACAAATATACATAACATTTATTATGATCCTAAGACTTAAGTTTTTGAAAATGTGTAATCTTAGCATGAATGCTAGATTACACATCATCAGAAAAGTAACCATTATTGCATAAGAGATTCTATAATTCAATTTCAGAAGTTTTGTTTCTGCCTGAATCCATCTTGCACAGATATGCATCAACAATTCGATCGTGCATAGAAAACTGTTGTCATACCTGGCCAGGCGCCCGGGATGTTCGTCTCGGTGTTCTCGACAGGCTCCAAATGAGAATCTGTAATGTGATTAGTCCCCATCTGGCAGCTCGACTCCAGCCACTTTCTCATCGGCGGGCTGTGGCTTCCCTCTGTCTCTTCTACAAATATTTTCAGGAATTTTGCTCCGACGAACTTAAATCACTGGTGTCCCCTCCACAAGAATTTGCTCTAGCAAGCAGACTGACTTCAAGCTCCCACCCATTTACAGTTAGATCAACCAAATGCAGGCGACAATTCTACTCCATCAGCTTCTTTTCTCTCGCCTCCTGCCTGTGGATCTCTCTTCCATATACTTGCTTTCCTGACGGCTACAACCTCCAAGAATTTAAATGCAAAGTCAATTCCCATCGCTTATTCACTTAACTCCAGCTTTTTCCATATCACCCCGTGTATCTTGGTTCTTTTCTTTCTCTCTACCATCGTAAATGACTTCACTCCTGTGATCACATTCTTCTCTTGTCATTTCTCTTTCACTTCCTGTAGCTGGTTCGTCTTTGTCTTCACTTTTTCCTGTCTAAAACTTTAACTCTTTTATGTAGCCACCTGCACATCAGTGGCAGTACCGCCTTTTTTGGCTTGAGGTAATTAATATATATATATATATATATATATAGCTGAGTCTATCAAAAATCATTAAGGCACGATAAAAAAAATACACCCTCTAGTAGCATGGGTTTTGTAGGCTTGTTTCCTTGACATAAGCATTGTTACTCTGGTTGCAGTCCAACAGCCCTATAATAGGTTATAAGATTTTAAAAAATACCCATAATTCATTTCACACTATTTGATGGCATATATTTGATAGCCGTCAGTCGTTCAGCTTCAAGTAATATGATTGATGTGTTCGGAGTTTTAATGATCACGCGCCATTTTTGAAGCGGTAAGTTTTGGTAGAGAGTCAAATGTTGCAGCCACTCCCGAGAGAAATTGCAATAATTTTTATATTTATTTTTCTCTCATTTCAAGAATTCTCTTTCCTGACATGTAATTCACCAGCCGATATTTTCTGATAACAGTTTGGTTTTGCATTTGTTTTTGTTTTTTGAAAGACGAAATTTTTAAAAAAATATTCCTGCCGTTTCCCTTTGTTTACTCTGTCGTTTAATGTTCATTTTAGTTTCCTTCGTCCTTTTTTCTTTTTCATGTTCATTGCCTTTTTTCCTTCGTTTACATTTTAACTTTTGCAATGCAATTGTTTCTTTCGTTCCGATTATTTTTCTTTCATTTTCCTTACATTTGTTTGCATTTTCTTTTTTCTTTCCTTCTTTCTTTCTGCTTTATTTCTTTATATCTTTTGATAAATAAAACTGTGTTTCTCTTTCTTTCTTTCTTTCTTTCTTTTTTCGTTTTTCATTTGGACTTTTTCTTTTCATTTTTATCAAGCTTCTTTCTTTCTTTCTTCTTCCCCCGAATTTGTTTTAAAACTTTACGATTTTCTCTTTACTATTACTCTTTCTTTCTTCCTTTCTTTCTTTCTTTCTTTCTTTCTTTCTTTCTGTTTTTTTATAAATAAGACTGGGTTTCTCTTTCTTTCTCTTTGTTGCCTTCATTGCTTTTCTTAATTTCTTTGCTTTCTTTTTTTTCTGTATGTTTCTGCATTTCTCACGAAAATTTCCCTTTCTTTATTTTAAGATGTTCTTTTTCTTTCTTTCTTTCTTTCTTTCTTTCTTTCTTTCTTTCTTCGTTTTTCATTCTTTTTTCTTTTATTTCTTATCTTTGCCTATGAAACAATTCTCCCTAAGTGGATTGAAGAAAGGGTTACACATGAGCAAAGCCAGATCGTAGAACAGCCGAAACGTTGTCAGTATAACAATAGAAACGTGCATGCAGGTTTGAATAGCAAAGCATATAATAATATTAACAGTTTTATTCTTCTCTCTTTATTCTTTTCATTTAATATTTGCACATATCTATATTCGTTCAGGATAATCTATATTATTCCTTTTTTTTTTCAATACATGTAAATATAAATATATTTCAATTTCTTACATTATTAAATATTTCCTTTATCTGTTTAGACACTAAACTCACAAATACGTATTTTTTATCAATTCACTCCAAGCAAGATGATGATGTCACTACGAAGCAAGCGGATTCTGGAGCAAAAGAGAATTTGAAGAATTTAGACGGAATAATAAAACCAATCCTAAAAAAAAACAATCCTAAAAAAAAAAAAAAAAAAAAAGTGATAATCGTTTGAAATAATGGCGGGGGTGTGAACCGTACGATGGACAAACCTATCTACTCCTATTGAGGAAAAAATAAATAAATGAAAAATAAATAACACATACAGTTTTAGAGTTCAGGCAAACACGCAGAAATATACAATTAAAGTAGTATTTAGAAGGACCCGGATATTCAATCCTAAACAGCAAAGAAGGGATAAACCTATATTCGTGATCGAATGAGCGGGCAAAGTGTGGTACTTTACGTATTAATTCATGTATAAGTCTGTGAATTTGTGTGTTTGTATTTGGTTGAGTGATAAACAATTCCCGTTTTCGTTTAAGAACTTTATTTTTCAAAGAATAAAGTACAATTACATTTTATTCAATTATATGCTCTCTGTTATTTGCGCAGACTTGTTGACACTCATCAGCCAACTTTTTCAATCCTTTTAAGGAGAATTCCACAGGTTTTGATAAAAAAAATGTCTTCAACGAATTCACGAATCTGGTTCTCATTTGAAAATGTTTTTTTCATCATCTTGTTTTGCAGCGAACGAAAAATGTTATAATAGGTTGATGCAAGGTCTGGTGAATATGAGCGACTGGACTAGAACAAGCCAAGTGCCTTTCAAAATGTTTTCCTATTTTTGGTGTGTGCAGCCTTGAATTGTAGTTGGTAGAGAAAACATTTTCCCTTTAATCCACTTTTTATGTTTCCATTTCTTAGATGCATGTTCTAGTGTAGTAGATATCGACACGGTGTAAGAAATCAGAGATACGAGTTCAAATTCTAGTCAAATTCATTGCATTCACTTACGAACAAATATCCTTGGGAAATGTATTAATCCGTCTCTTATTGATTTAGATATGGGTTAAATAGCAGAAGAGATTGGGTTTTATAGTCTTTTTAGCAACCAGTCTACCGCAAAGCAATGGCAACCTACTGTGGGAAAATATTTTGTCATGTCTCGAAATAGACATGATTGCCCAAGCAAATATCACATATGGCACTAACTGTCTAATGCTGCCAATACCAAATCTAATGTATGCTATTACACCCCAAATTTATGTTTTAACTGGCACATTCATCATTAAAATTCGTTCACATAAACGGAAATTATATTTTGCTCCAATTGATAGATATATAGAACTGGCACCGCCACTCTCCTGTCGGCAGTGTCAATATTGCATTCGCCATAGCAATACATCTGCCCAATTTTCCTGTCTATTTCAGGGAATTTTGAACGAAATTTTAATATTATTCTTCATTCGGGATTTGTCTAACTGTAATTTCTGTCTTTTTTCCCCAAAGCTAAAACCACCGTTTGAACGGCATCAAGTAGATCAAAGAGTAAACGGCGGCGAAGCAGCCTATAGTCATCGCGTAAGAGGAGATTAGAACATGTGTGTGAACACCCATCAGAAGTACTTTAAAACAGGCTATGTCTTCATTGCTCTAGGTTAGGGTTGTGAAACCTTTTTCACTGGAGGGCTATTTTCGATCATTGAAGCAACGTCGAGGGCCAGTCACCGCCAAAAATGTATAAAGTTATAAATTTCAAAATCAGAACGTGTGTATTGTGTTATGGACACATCTTGAATGCATTTTTAAAACAACAACAAATAAATTAAAGTTAGTTTTATTAATGAGATACTTAGTATTGTTTATTTTTGCAAATTCGTTCGAATGTCTACTCTGAGTGATGTGCTGGCAACCCGAAGTTGACTGGTCAAGTGTTCATTTGTGAGCTGACTTCTGTATGTGTTTTTAATAAATTTCATTCTTCAGAAATATTGCTCACGGGAATAAGTGCTGCCAAAAAGTGAGATCATTTTCTTAGTATGTTTTTATGAATTTGGATGCTTTCCCCATACATAAATCTTATAGAAAGTTACAACATCATTGCTGTCATATGTTTTTTTTAATCCATGTCATACTTCAAATCGATCACCTCTATTTGATAGCAGTCTGTAATATCATCAGGTGTTACATCAAATTGTTGAGAAAGGAGGCTGAACTCCATTTCATAGTTCCTGAAATCAGTAAATCTGATCCCAAATTCAGCACGCAACTTGCCAATACTTTTAGCATACTTGGAACAATTTAAATCTGGTATGTCTTCTTTTCTCACAGCTAAACTTGGAAAAATGGGTGAGTGTTACTTTACTCAGCTGACAATGAAAATTTTTAGTTTTTTTTTTTCAAAAGAATAAATATGCTCAAACATCTTGTTCACGAAATGGCTTTTGCCTTGGAGTTTAAAATTAAAGTCTGACTGATTTGTGTGATGTCTGTTAAAAAAGAAATGTCATTTAGCTACTCATCGTCACTTAAATAGGCAACATCTTGTTGCTTATTTGCCATAAATGATTGAATCTCTTTTATTAGATTCCAAAATCTTTTCAAAGTAGAAGCTTTACTCAGTCAACGCACTGCTGAGGAGTAAACAACATCAGGATAATCAGAATCAAGTTCTTGTAAAAAGGCCTTAAATTGTCAATGATTTAGTCCTCGAGACCCGATGCAATTCACAAATGTAACCACACCCTTCATTATGTAAAAAAAAAACAAGTATTTTTGTGAACAGGTTTTCTGAGTTAATAATATAGTGATTCACCGCAACTCCCTGTGAGTCGATACTATTTAACAATTTCTTTGTAAATCCATTTGTTTTGCCAGCCATTGATGGTGCTCCATCAGTGGTTAGGCCACTTAGTTTAGCAGGGTCAAGTTGATATTTTTTCAGCAATTTTAACATTTGCTCACAGATGTCTTCCCAGGCGTTGTTGAAGTCATGCTGGCCATATCCAAAAATTCTTCCTTAATTTCAAAAGTGTCTGTGACACCTCTTACAAACACAACGATATGTGCAGTGCCACTAAGGTCTGTGCTCTCATCAAGAGCTAAACTATACGCTGCACATTTATTTATTCTCCCTTTGCAAGACACTTGGATATTCTCCGCAAGCTGATCTATTCTGCGTGACACAGTAAAACTGGTAAGACTAGTTTTCTGTAATAAAAAATATTTTCAGGACATACAAAACCAGCAAATATGTCCAAGAAACTTTTTATAAATTCCCCATCACTGAAAGATTTCCCATTTTCTCCAATTGATTCACAAATTTTAAAGCTAAGCTTTGTTACTAGTCTTTGTCTTCCTTATAAACAGTAAATACTGACTGTTGCTTCATAAGTGACTTGGTCATCTCTTCTAACTTGTTTATGCGATATTGATCTTTCACTGCATCATATATGGTTGAATGTTTTGTTGTATCATGACGTTTAATGTTATATTCTTTCATTACAGCTACTGTAGTTTGGCAGATTGCACATACAGCCCCTTGGTTGTGCTGAATAACGAAACATTTGTTGCTCCAATCCTTGTTGAATATTCTTCCCTCATAATCAATTTTTCGTTTTTGAGTAGCAGAGATGTTTACCTGCATAAAATTAAGAAAAGATTAAAACTGTTAAAAAAGGTGTATTTAATTTTTCAAATGTCTTGTTCAGGATTACGGCTGTTAGATGGCTGAACAAATAAAATTGAAAGCTATTGTCAGACAAGTACTGGTATTATCGTTACGTGTACTGTTACTTTTGAATGCACATCGCATTGGTTTACAATTTAGTTACTAAGTACTACTAAAAACTCACCTGTAATTATCAATAGTACATATAATCTGAATAAAAAAAATTTTAACATTTGAAATCATGACAAAGACTTACTAGCAGGGCGACCCTGGCTGCTCAAAAGTTAACAAGACAACATTTTTGACCTTGCATCTTGTGTGGGTGATTCGGCTATGAAAAGATTTGGATTTTGAAAAAATGGTAAAAAAATGGTTCTGGCATCTTCGACTGTTCTTGGGAGCCGAATTGTGACCCTCGGGCCGTAGGTTTCACATACATACTCTAGGTAGACATTATTTCCTTAATTGGAGTAGATAGACTTCAATTGGAGTAGATAAACTAATTGGAGTAGATAGACTAAACTATCGCCCGGGTAACACTCCACCCACGTCTGTTGAACAGGTGAAGAGGCTCATCCCTTGTTTCCTGTTTAGGATGCGATTTCCGGTTTTCTCTTTTTCAATTTTCTCACTTTGTTTTTCAATTGGAGTAGATAAACTAATTAGAGTAGATAGACTAAACTATCGGCCGGTTCACACTCCACCCACGTCTATTGAACAGGTGAAGAGGCTCATCCCTTGTTCCCTCTTTAGGATGTGGTTCCCGGCTTTCTCTTTTCCAATCTTTTCACTCCTATGTAGCCCCCTGCACATCAGTGGCGTTATCGCCTTGCTCGGGGTGATATGATTAAAAGAAAAAGTATTAAATAGATAGATACTTTCCGGTTATATTTCGTATACACATTCATTATAGTGCAAGACTTACCAAGCATGCCTCGCAGATCATTATGATTTATTACTAAGTCCGATATTTACCGTGTGTCACATATTTGTGGCTTATTGTCAAAACTAAGAAGCACGTAATCAACAGACGTACAGACATGCGCATTTACACAGAGGGAGCCTTTCGAAGAGCAGAGATTAGAATAGAATTTTCACGAGTTCGACTATCATTAGGTAAATCACTAATATCAGACGTCTCAAACACGGGGCTCGCGAGGAACCATTTCCGTACCACTACCTTTCTATACATTTGCAGTAGCAGTATCGACTGACCTATAAATTTGAAACACAGTCAATCTGTTTTAAGGCCGACTGGTTCTGTTCTATTTTCTTTCAAGGCACGCGAAGATAACATGATTTCCACACCATCAATTATTTCTCATTGTTTATAAATGCTCGTGGCAAAATAAATTCCTTCTGTTTTTTGATGAAATTCATCAAAGAATGAAACGGCTAAGTTCGATTTTCCGTTTGCCTTTATTTCTATTGTCTTTTTACAGATATAGTTTTAGTCATATCTGAAATTTTACACATGCACACATACATGGATATTCGTGAAACAATGTCAGAGTTTCCCGTTATGTGATCAGCCTGGTACGCTTTTAATCATGTGTCAGAAGACGTGGCACCCACAGAGCAGTAACCATCGTCATGCCAAGTTCAATGCGCAGAATATTCTCAACTCTCTAACGGGATATGCTAATAGCATTGGTAACTTGTTTTATAGTCAAACACCTGGTGTGAATAGGAGCAATTTTTTCCACGTTGGTAGCAGTTGCAGGACGTCAAGACCTTGGGTCATCTGAAAGTTTTCCCTACTAGTAATTTCGGTTTTCCCGCTTTTGTACTTTGATACAGCTGGATTGTCATATCTTAATGTAGCAAAGATACTAGCAAAAAATGTTTTTGGAGATTAAAGCTTTTTTTCTGGAAGTACTTGATAACAGTACAATGGCAAATGTTCTCCATTTGCAACAGAAGTTTCTCCTACTTATATTCTTAAGTCTAATTTGAAACAGTCAGACATCTGTTTCTCTAGAAGAAACAATGCAGTTAATAAAAATAAGAGTTAAAATAAATGCATGCGAGATTTCACAGCATTAGCCTCACTCATAGTCAGCCTATGAACTTTTCAGGCCACCCTCGTAAAATGAAGACAAAAACGGAGAGAGAGAGAGAGAGAGAGAGAGAGAGAGAGATTCTTAGAGAACAAGAGATGATTGGAAAGAGAGAAACAGTCTTTAAATAATTAAATAAAATGTGTTCTGTTATAAAATTCACTCATTCGACTTGAAATATTCTGTGGACTTTTCTGGCTTCTGGCAATTTTTTAAAATCAAGTCCACACCTAATTATTACGATGCTGGTTTGCAGACTGCAATTGGCTCAACCAGTTTTCGTATTGGGCCGTGAATTTTAACAGAAACTGACTCTGCATTTCAAACAGCTTTTTTGTTTCTTTTTCTGCTTTTCTTCACTTGTATCGATTTTCTTACCGTTTTGTTCACAATAAATCTGGCAAAGATTTAACAATATCGCAACAAAGAGATTTCTTTTATTTTCCTTCAGATTTTGTGCGTCGAACATCTGAAAGAATATTAATTAAGATAGTCCAGTACGGGTGGGAAGATTTGAATGTATATTGCTAACAATAAGTGTGTGTCTGTGTATATTTGTCTGTGTTTGTGTGCATGGGTGATTATGTAAAGTACAAATTGAATGATTGCGCCCGCTGGGAGTATGTAAGGATTGAAAGCATTCGCAATGTAGAACTGGAAAGGAAAATCAAGGTTCAGAGGGATTTCGGGAGGATATATAGATATAAACAAACTGATATAGATATGAGCTGAGTAGGATAGATAGTTGATTTTAGTTGTAGCACAAGGCCAAAAGCATGGGGCACTCAGTGAGAATCGAACTCACTACTCAGTTTTAATACGTTCTAGCAAGACAGGCTAGCTAACCATTACACCACGCTGAGGTGCCTCCCACTAAAACAAAAAAAGAAACAGATAGATAGATGAAGATAGTGAGATATATTAATAGATAGATATGGACAGAGTGAGATAAATAGCTAGCTAGCTAGATATGAACAGAGTGAGAGAGAGACACACACACACACACACACACACACATATATATATATATATATATATACACAAAGAATCTCAAGCTAGCCAAAACCTACCGCGGTTTCACACTACGGCTCGTCAGGGCAAAGGCAAAACCAAAGATTAACCAAGACAAGGACTAACCAACCAGTACACAAACCAGGGGGGGGGGTTAAGGAAAAAAAAAAACCTACGCTAACACACTATGCAAGAAATTTTATGAATTATGAATTAAATTTACTCCATAAAATCGAAACTTTCATAGGTAGATTAAGATGGAGAGCTTTCTTTTTTTTACATAGTTTAAACGCTAAAGAAGATTATAAAGATTATGGATTTAAAACGTATAAACACCCGCCTTATTGTAAGGAGTTGGAAAGTTTTGAAAAGGACCTTATTGGAATAATTAGGAAAGTTAAATATAGGAATATAGTGCAAAATAATTTTCAGCAACAACTTAAGAATACTTTAAAGTCGTGTAGTAAAAACGGTGATATTTATATTAAAGGTGATAAGTCGAGTAATTTATATTCTATATCTAAAACACAATATAATAGTGAATTAAAAAATTCTGTGACTAAGCATTATAAAAAAATAGCTCCTAATATTATTTCTAATTTGAATAAGGAGGCTACTTCATTGGTAGCTAAATTTAATCTACTCAATAGGGTGGAAAAATTAACCCTAAAAAATTGTTTTTTAACGGTTAAAGATCATAAAAGTTCGTTCCCTAACCACCCTGAATTCAGACTTCTTAACCCCACTAAAACAGAGCTCGGAAAAATAAGTAAATTTATTATCCAAAAAATCTGTAACAATTTACGAATGTTCCTCAATATTAACCAGTGGAAATCTACTAGCGATTGTATTAAGTGGTTTAAATCCCTAAAAATTAATAAGAAATCTGCCTTTGTTAAATACGACATTAAAGACTTTTACCCCTCTATAACTGCTGAGCTACTTTCAGAAGCCTTATCATTAGCTAAAGAATATAATGATATCAATGAGGCAGAATTAGAGATAATTTGGCACTGCCGTAAAACCCTATTATACTACAATGATGAAATATGGGTAAAAAAAACTGATGCCCAGGGATTTGATAATCCTATGGGGGCATATGATGGGGCGGAGGTGGCGGAGCTGATCGGTTGTTTACTGCTTTATAAACTTAACGCCATTATAGATTTCCATAATCACGGTTTATACCGGGACGATGGCTTAATTATAGTAGATAACTGTACACATAAAATAGGTGATAAAATTAGAAAGGATGTACAAAATTTTTTTAAATTTTACGGTTTAGATATTGAAATAGAATATAACATTAAGATCGTTAACTATTTGGATGTTACATTAAATTTAAATAATGGATATATAACACCTTACATTAAAAATAACTACATCCCCAAATATGTTAATAAGAGTTCTAACCACCCAGCCCATATACTTAAGAGCATTCCTAATGGCATATCATATAGATTTTCCACTAACTCATCTAATGGTGAAATTTTTGAAAAGTATAAGAACATTTACCAGTCTGCACTAATAAAAAGTGGACATTCACAGGCCCTCAAATTTTTAAACCAAAATAACATTAAAAGCAGAAATAACAATAGATCTAGAAACATAATATGGTTTAACCCCCCCCCCCTTTAACAAGGAAGTTAAATCTAAAATTGGTAAAATGTTTTTCAACCTTATAGATAAACATTTTAGCCATGATAGCCAACTTAAAAAAAATATTTAATAGAAACACAATTAAACTCAGTTACTCTTGTTTGCCGAACATTGGCAAAATAATTAATAATAGTAACAAAAGAAAATTGAAAAATAATACTACAATTACAAACACTACCAACACTACTAACAATAATTGTAATTGTAGAATAAAAACTGAGTGCCCCATTAAAGGTAATTGTAATCAAGTTAATGTAGTGTATAGGGTTAAAGTTTATAAAAATGAGAATGATAAACACCCTAAAACGTACATAGGGGCTACACATGATTCGTTTAAAATTAGGTTTTATAACCATAAGACCTCATTTAAAAATGAGAAGTACAGACACAGTACGACCTTATCTAATTATGTATGGGACATAAAAACTAAAACTAAAATAGACCCCATATTAAAATGGGAAATAATAAAAAAATGTCCCGATTACAACAAAGGCAGTAAATTCTGTAATTTATGTGGTGAGTTAGCGATAGCTATGTTCGAACCTGCCAATAATTTACTTAATGCTAAAACTGAAATCCTAAACAAATGTAAATTCCATAAGATTAAATTTCTTGCTTAGTGTGTTAGCGTAGGTTTTTTTTTTCCTTAACCCCCCCCCCCTGGTTTGTGTACTGGTTGGTTCGTCCTTGTCTTGGTGGTTGTCTATTTATTTGGTTAATCTTTGGTTTTGCCTTTGCCCTGACGAGCCGTAGTGTGAAACCGCGGTAGGTTTTGGCTAGCTTGAGATTCTTTGTGTATCTTTGCTCTACTTTTGTATTTCGTTTGTATTTTGCATTTCGTTTGTACTTTGTATCGAGCACTTTTTCTTTCTTTTTTTTTTGTGGTTGGTTCCGTTTGGGTTTTTTTTTCTTTACTGCGGAGTATCGTATGTCTTGTCTTTATTCCGCGGATTTCTTTTTTTTCCCCCTCTTATCCAACGCCTTAGTGCGCCGGATTGTAACGGAATTAGGTTCTGTTTGTTAATGGTTTTTCTTAAAGTTTATCTTAGTATAAATTTAAAACTTAGATACTTGTAGAATTTATTTAGTTATTATTTTGAATATTATATATATATATATATATATATATATATATATATATATATATATATATATTGTAAGCAGAAATAGGAGTTAGAAAGACACACAGACATATAGACAGACAGAGAATGAAAGAAATAAAGACAGTGAAAGAGACTGGTATTTTCGAACCTTTGGATCTATGTTTTGAACGAAAGCAGGTAAATGATAAAGCTGGTCTTTAGGTCAATGCATGGTAAACAAAATTAAACCAAAATTTAAAGAATAAATTTCAGTGTATTTTGCATTTGAAATAATGACCACCTTGTATACGCCCCGAAGGACACATGTGATAGAGATTTATCGAGTAACAGACACCACTTGTGCGCAAGATAAATGTTATATCTAGACTAGAATAGGTTAAGATACTAGTGATCAGGGAAACCTTCTCTTGGGAGTCGATTCCACAAGAAAGTGTTTTGATATGTGTTTTAATGGTGATACTGGTGTTTGAAACATAAAGGAGTAGAGGGAAAGAGAGAGAGAGACAGACAGAGAGAAAGAGTCAGAGAGTGAAAGAAAGAGGAGAGTGAAGTAATGTTTTTTGGAAAGTGAAACAAAATTACGAACATTTTAATCCGAGGGGCAGAGATAAATAAAAATTAAAAACATATAAACTGTTGTTATTTAAACTTGGGTTGATTATTAAATTCTAGGTTAACAGAACAAAATATTTTCGTTTTAAGGTATAGACCCGGAAAAATTCAGCACTTGGTCGCATAATGACAGAAATAAAGTAGAGATAAAATCCAGAGACGTGCATTGATCATTTTATTCTTAAATAATCATAAAAAAATTTAGACCAAAAAATGTTTGAGATGAGGAAATAAAAATTTACTAAACTTTCCTTATATTTGCAAGACTCTAAAACAAATAACCATCTCTTCATTCAATTTTTACATTTTTTTCATTTCAAGGCGCATAATTCATGACCAAACTGAAAATTTTAAACAATAAAACAATTACTAAATTAAATTTATTCTAAAAAATAACGGAAAAGAAATCTTAGCAAAATTTAATTAATGCATATATTTTAAACTCACGATCTGTTGGTAAAAATTCAAACCTTGCTTACAGCTACACTGAAAACGAAGTTGTGAATATCATGATCGTCTTAGAGAGAAAGAAGTTTTTTGGTTAATTTTTTTAATTAGGTTACAAAATCTTGCGTAGATTTGGAGATATCAGTTTTGATTGACTGATTCGTTTTTACAGGTTATCAACCATGTTATTTAGAGCCAGAAAATACTTTCAGATGGTAAGATTTTTTGCAGGCAAGATAATAATGGATTAGGGATAAAGGTCCTATTAATTATTCTATAGATGGTGGAGGAGAAATGGGTCCATACCTTTCTGCAATCGTATTTATGCATAAATGAATATAACGAAACCAACTGGAATTAGAACTCGGTTCTCTGTTTAACAGTTCCGAGCCATTAAGCACCAGCACATCCAATCTTACAATACTTTGAACTTTGAATACTTTGAACTCCCAAGCAGTTACCCATCCAGATAATGATCACGATCGACGTTGCTTAATTTCTTGTATTGGGAACATGCAACATGCAAGCACCGACGCACCATAAGACACTGGAAACTGTTGTTACGTTTAAAGAAGAATAGTTCTGAGTTTGTTAATAATACTATGATAAGTCCTGCTTATGTGGTTTCAGCTAATACACAGAAGTCTGTCTTGTGAGGAGTTAGAAACGGAGGTGAAATGGTAAGGTAAATATTCAAATGGTTTCTTAGATCTAAAATTGACGGTAAGTTGAGGAAAGTTACCATTGTCTACGTCCTGATCGCATGAAATACATTGGACAATAACTTGGTTTGATATAAGAGTTCTCCTTTGCATAGACTGTTTGTCAAGCAAGCAGTCTACTCTACTATTTAGCCTACAGCTTGGAGCAGAAGGAATGGGTTCCATAAGTATTTAAGATGAAAGGGGATGTAAAGAAACACGACTGAAATCGATGATTTCTCTTTCTGTGGTGCTAAACATTATACAAACGGCATATCAATGTTTTTTTTTTCTTTCTCTTTCTGTATATCTGTTTTGTGGCGGACCTACCCATTAACATAGTAATGGACTAACTAAACCTGCATAAATACCATGTGACTAGTAGTCACCGAGAAAGTACTAGTCTGGTATGAGTCAGACATCCGTAGAGTGACTTATCGAACAGCGACTTTGATATCCAACACCGCCTGCTCGTCAGCTAGAGGAACAAGCTGGCATATTGTACCTTTACCCGTTATTTTGTTAAGGCAACTGTTTACACTAATTCCGTATTACTGTTTTTATTCGTGATCCATTAAACAGAATTACAACAATCTGTCGGTCTCTCTCTCTCTCTCTCTCTCTCTCTCTCTATATATATATATATATATATATATGCACAGAAATCCCTCGATTAGAGCGGTTAAGGGGTACGTTACAAGATATAAACTACTAAAAACGATTTAATCAAATATAAACAAAATTGACAAACAATATTAATCTATTTTCTATTTTCAAAATTTAGAAAAATTTTAATCAATTGTTAACTATAAAAAAAAACAATTTTTAACTACTAATCCTACATTCAAGAATGTTTTACCGCACCAATCAAGTATTATGCATACACTAATCGAAACGCATTAAGCGAATGCACATTGGTCAAAATGTCATATATATATATATATATATATATATATATATATATAAACAGTTACGGAAATTAACGAATTTTAACGAAACTTGGTTAAAAGCAACCGACAATTTGTAATGAATTAATTTGAAAATTATTTTTACCGATACTCGTATTTAAGTAGATATTCTGTTTTTAATTAAACAGTATTTTTTAATATTTATATCTACCGGCCTGATTATTTACGATAAATTTTTATTACGAAAATGTGTACTACCCAGTAGGATATACTGCAGGCGGTGTTGGATATCAAAGTCGCTGTTCGGTAAGTCACTCTACGGATGTCTGACTCATACCAGACTGGTACTTTCTCGGTGACTACTAGTCACATGGTATTTATGCAGGTTTAGTTAGTCCATTACTATGTTAATGGGTAGGTCCGCCACAACACAGATATACAGAAAGAGAAAGAAAAAAAACATTGATATGCCGTTTGTATATATATATATATATATATATAATAAACAATAAAAAGAAGAAACTAATTCACAATATTATCAATTATAAACTGACTTTTTTCGAATATTGAAACCTTTCTATTAAAATAGATAATAATGAGATAATAAGACAAACAAAAAATGCATCCTTGATAATGGCTAATACATCATCAAAAAGCGCTCGGATTCAGGGTTCATTTGGACAATGTGCTAAAACAATCCTCAACTGGTTTAGGATTCAGCCTTGTCATTTTCTAGATCAGTTGCCACCCAGTGCTATAGAACCCAGTCTGTACAGCCATTTAATCATAGCTGGAATATATTAGGTACCTCCACTGGAGTCCAGTCATTTTTCTATACCTAAATTTAAATTTAAATTTTAAAAATAAATAAGTTATCTTCAAGCTTTAAAATTAGCTTTAATTGAAAGCCAAGAGATTAAATTTAATAATTCTAGTAAGCAAAAAACACACTGGTGTATTTGTAACCGGAATTATATTAATTGAAATCTAACATTTTAAAATTTTATCAAATGTTTTTTAAAATACCGCCATTTTTGATTGATTGACACATTACGTAAACAGTAGCCAAATTTCTGTTTGTAAAAATCTTAAAAAATAAAATATACCGCGATGGCACGTTATTTGAGTCAAATTTTAATATTAAAACTTACCTTTATCTGTTTTCAATGAATTAATAATTGCCTACTCTCAGAAATTTACAATAAAAAATAATTAATTACGGTAGTCCTTTTTTTGTTATGTATGTCATAGAGGTGTTAACAGATGACTGCTACCGAATGTTGACAGAAACGCAATGTATGGTTACCAATCGTGATAAAAATTTTAATTGTATTTTTTGAGGCGGGGCTTTAACTAAATAGTGAAATTAAAAAATTAACATAATAATTTCAGCACTTATATAATATTTTATAGAATTTTAGTTTAGATTTATAGCCAGACATTTGAATATGCTTTCTGAATAAATAAAAATTTTAGAAACGTAAATAATAAAATATCGTAAGATTGAAATTGCGTTCTTCTATGTTTTGCTAAAGGGGGAATAACACAGAACGCTTGTTAACTTATAAAATCATTTTGACTCATATGGAACACCGTACTTTATAAATTTGAACATCGTACTTTATAACTTTGAAAGTATTTGCACAAATAAATATTATTAGTTTTTTCTTTTTAAATATATACGGGGTGAAAATTTTTTATTAATTTATTTTATAGGCAGTATAATCATCAGTTCTTAACTAATAAAAAAAACGATTCAGTTCTTTAAAAGATTTTTAAAATATTTTTAAAACTTTATGAATTATTTATAATAAAAAAATGAAAACAATTCTTTTGAAATTTTATTAGTAATCAATTTTTTTCTTCAGACGATAATGTCCTTAATTTTTATTATTTATTCCAGCAATTAAAAGCTTATCAAATTAAATTATATCAAAGTTTTATTGCATTTTTTATATTTCTCTTCAGAGCAGATGTTCGTATAGTGAATCAAAATTTTAAATAAAAAAATTCATGATTTATATTTCCCGATGAGTTCTGCGTTTAACTAATAAAAAGGAAAATACCAGAAAATTAAAATTTATTAAAATTTCATGAATTTACTTGAAGTGAGGGTGGGTAACAGAGTTAAAAAAATTTCTTTCATCAATATTTTA
>JBBBDQ010000812.1:407500-460000 GCA_037127315.1 Ascarosepion bandense
CGACCTACCGCATGGCTTCCCTCAACAAGCATGTGCACGCATGGCTGGTCTCCCATTTACGGCCGCCTAGTCAATAACCATGACCCGGCAGTCAAAGTGCATGCATTCGCGATGCTGACGACACGGTTTAGCGGTTAGTGTTCACGACAGGCTGACCTCGACACGTGAAGTGCTGGTTGGATGCTAGAAGTATTTAGAAAGGATGGGAAGTGATACAGTTTTCATCAGCTTATAAATGCAGATTGCTTTACAGACACATAGACAGATGGAAAGACATATAGATAGATATAGGGACAGATAGATAAAATCAAAAATACAGAAGGATAGATATATAGATATATAAGAAGATCAAAAGATCTGAAATAGAAAATAGATAGATAGATAGATAGATAGATAGATAGATAGATAGGGAAGAAACAAAGAAATAAATAGCATATATGAGATATCTAGATAAATACAGACTTTAGTGGATAGATAGAATTAATATGTACAACTCACTGTGATATATACGTACGAAGCGATTAGTGAAATAATATATATATATATATATATATATATATATATATATATATATAGTGTTGTGCTGTGATAATGCTTAGTGGCAATATTATTGCATTTCAGTCAGTCAGTTAAGTGCCATACGTGAAACACGCTTGGGCGATCATGTCTCGAAAGAGGCCTGACTGACTGTGCAGAAAATTATGCCGCTGTAGTTTGCCATTGCTTTCTGCGGTAGACTAGTTGCCAGCGAAGGCTATAGAACCCAATCTGTCCTATTATTTAACCCATAACTGGAGGGAAGAAACGGATTAATACCTTTTCCAATGGTGTATGCGTGTAAGTGAATGCAATGAATTCAACTAGAATTCGAACTCCCCAATTTCTCGTTCCGAGCGGCTATCCACTGTGCCACAACGCACACCATGTGTTTCAATGGTTTACTCATAAAAGGATATCTTGGCAAAGCAGTTTTTGTCGTAAAAATGTTTGAGATACTGATAGAGCGTTAATAGGATTGATGTGGAGAAATTCCTCACTTGCCTGACCAGAGTCAAAAGGACTTAAAAATTTCCTGAAACACCATTATGATGTCACACTCCAAAAGTTTTTTTTTGTAAATCTACTATTGTGTCCAGGTTTTATTTTTATTCATATGGCACTTGGCGTGATTTATTATGTTTTCTATGAGTAGTTCTACAGATGGTTAATAGCTTTTGCTTGTCTTTGTTATGTTGACTTCTTTTTAGTCTTGTATTATTTGCAGGTGGTTGATTTCTTTTTATTAATTTTTATTGTGTTAACTTTCTTTTAGTATGCGTGAATGAGTGTATTCTCTTTCTTTCTCCTTTCTCTCTGTATATATATAAGTATATATATATATATATATATATATATATATATACACAAACAGAGAGAGAGAGAGAGAGAGAGAGAGAGTGAGAGAGAGCAAGAGATACATGGATAAGAGAATAAGCTAGGCAATTAGATAATATATATAGAGAGAGTTATAGATAAATCGATAGACATGAAGAGATTGATCGAATCGTTTTGATATACACTGGCCATACTTATTGTGCCTACCAATTATGTTTGAAGAAATTGTGTATTTCATACTATTTCCTGTATTTGTTGCCAAATAAAAATAGAAGCAAAGCTGAATTCGTCCGAATTATCCTAAATTTTCTTCATTCTTTCATTGATGAAACTACAATATAGGTAATTATTAAATATTTATAAATTCATTTGATGCAAATATTATTGTGCAATATTAACAAAAGAACCATTCTATTTTCATTTACAATTATTCGCTTGGCAATAAATACTGAAAAATAGTATGAAATACATCATTTTTATAAACAATGGGGTGGCCTAATAATTATGGCCGGTAGTTTATATATATATATATATATATATATTACTATAGTCATCCGCAGACAGATATGTTTTGCTGTATCACAGCTCATCAGTGCGGTTAGACTCCGATTGCTTTTTAACCCAGGATTGAAACCTGACCGCAATGGCGTCAGTCGGAGATTCTACCTCTGGGCTACGAGCGTTCGGTAGAAGAAGACAGACTTTATATATATGTGTGTATATATTAGCAAGAAATATAGAGATTCGATGACATTTTTATTAAAGATATAAAACTAGACAAGTGATTTCGCCTAGAACATTATCCTAACTCTGGGATTTTCTATATAGCTAAGATGAGATGGGAAGAGGTGATATGAGCAAAACAAAAAAACAAAACAAAAACAAAAACTTCAAGGATGCTAGAGCCCAATAACAGTTAGTCCCAGAAGGCATTCCCTCTGCTTGCAGATAGCAGGCCCCCGAGATCTTATGTATATGGACTCTAGCACCTTAAGATCGAAAAGAGTGTGCGGCGTAGCAAGAATCGAAAAATTGTCGGCACTCAAACCACTCACACAATTCCTGCTATTAATTGCAAGTTGACTTATTGAAGACCCGGATGTATTCACCAAGTGGCTGTTGTAGCAGAGGATTTCAAAATTCTCGGAGGTAGGTTCTGCTTCATTCTCTGATCTAATCGCTGAGATGTTCTGCCTATGTAGTCGCATCCGAAACTACACTGATATATATATATATATATATATATATATATAGGGAGGGAGAGAGAGAGAGAGAGAGAGAGAGAGAGAGAGAGAGAGAGGGTGGGAGGGGCGTATAGACGGTGAATTTCTTTATATTAATGTTTTGCAACCACTTTGAAGATGACCCGTGTGAGCCAAAATCTAAAACGTAATAGAAATATCCAAATGTTGGACAATTTTTGGTTTGTGTCCACCAGAAATTAAAGCCAGTATATGATGTTTAGTACGATTCCTGAATGAACATAATAGACAATCACTGTACGTTATATTTAACGATATATGTTTAGATAATCAACTGCTGCCCCAGTACGCTGAATATAGATACATAGATACATGCAAAAATATATTTTGAGTGATGCGTTTCGTTCACTGGTGATGTTTATCATGGGAAATGAAAGGACTTTATTTTGCAACAAGTATCTATAAACAGAAACTTAAATTGTTACTTTTTCAACCTTTTTAAATTTAAGAAAATCTCATAAATATATGTCAGAAGATCTGAAAAAGGTAAATTATGGAATAGAGTAATGATGTTTTTCAATGTTTAATAATCATAAAAGAGTAAATATGTTTTCTTTTTTTTTACAAAGTATAATTAATATGCATATTATTTCACTTTTCGATTAATTATGTATTACCTATTTTCAATTAAATAAGGGTATGTTATAAGTTTAACATTTTCACCTTTTTTTAAAAAATGTTTAGTAAATCTAAGTTGATTTCGTAAAGGGGCAATTCTTTCAGTAAGGGAGATATTAAAAAAAAAAATCAGGGATGAATGTTTAGTGAAGATTTTATAGCGGGAAGTTCATCTTTTAATAAGTGTGACATTCAATCTAACCTCTCACTCACTCACTCTCTCTCTCTCTCTCTTTCTACTAAATTTTTCATTTTAACATTTAATTTATTTATTATTCATTCTTTCACATTTTAACTTTTAATCTCGCTTCTCTTCCTCCAGTTTCTCATTTTAACATTTAATCTCTCTTCCCTTCCTCCATTTTCTCATTTTAAAATTTAATCTCTCTTCCCTTCCTCCATTTACTCATTTTGGCATTTAATCTCTATTCTCTTCCTCCATTTTCTCATTTTAACATTTAATCTCTCTTCCCTTCCTCCATTTACTCATTTTGGCATTTAATCTCTATTCTCTTCCTCCATTTTCTCATTTTAATATTTAAGCTCTCTTCCCATCATCCATTTACACATTTTAACATGTAATCTTTCTTACTTTCCTCCATCATTCTCATTGTAGCATTCAATCTCTCTTCTCTTCCTCCAATTACTCATTTCAACTTTTAATCACTATTCTCTTCCTCCATTTTCTTATTTTAACATTTAATCTCACTTCTCTTCCTCCAATTTCTCATTTTAAAATTTAATCTCTCTTCTCTTCCTCCATTTTCACATTTTAAAATTTAATCTCTCTTCTCTTCCACCATTTTCTCTTTTTAACATCTAATCTCTCTTCTCTTCCTTCATTTACTCATTGTAACATTTTATTTCTTTTCTCTTCCTCCATTTTCTGATTTTAACATTTAATCTCTCTCCATTCCTCTAATTTCTCAATTTAACATTTAATCTCTCTTCTCTTCCTCCATTATCTCATTTTAACATTTAATCTCTCTTCTCTATTTCAGATTTCTCATTTTAACATTTAATCTCTTTTCTCTTACTTCAATTTCTAGATTTAAAGCTTAATCTCTCTTCTGTTCCTCTATTTTCTCATTTTAATATTTAATCTCTCTTCTCTTCCTCCATTTTCTCATTTTAGCATTTAATCTCTCTTTTCTTTCGGAGATTTCTCATTTTAACATTTAGTCACTTTTCTCTTCCTCCATTTTCTCATTTTAACATTTAATCTCTCTCCCTTCCTCCAATTTCTCAATTTAACATTTAATCTCTTTTCTCTTCCTCCAATTTCTCATTTTAAAATTTAATCACTCTTCTCTTTCTGCCAATTCTCATTTTAGCAAATAATCTCTCTGCTCTTCCTCCAGTTTCTCAGTTTAAAATTAAATCTGTCTTCTCTTCATCCATTTTTTCATTTTAACAGTTAATCTCTTTTCTGTTTCTACATGTTTTCATTTTAAGATTAAATCTCTCATCTCTTTCTCCATTTTTTTCATTCTATAATTTAATCTCTCTCCCCTTCCCCCATTTTCTCATTTTAACATTTAATCACACATCTCTTACTCAGATATCTCATTTTAACATATAATCTCTCTTAGCTTCATCCATTTTCTCATTTTAACATTTAGTCTCTCTCACTTCCTCCAATTTCTCAATTTAACATTTAATGACGCTTCTCTTCCTCCAATTTCTCATTTTAAAATTTAATCTCTCTTCTCTTCCTCCATTTTTCATTTTAATATTTAATCTTTCTTCTCTTCCTACATTTTCTCATTTGAACATTTAATCTCTTTTCTCATCCGCTATTTTCACATTTTAACATTTAATCTCTCTTCTCTTCCTCCATTTTCTCATTTTAACTCTTAATGTCTCTTCTCTTCCTCCAGTTTCTCATTTCAATATTTAATCTCTCTTCTCTTCCTCCATTTTCTCATTTGAACATTTAATCTTTCTCCCCTCTACCATTTTCCCATTAAAAATTTTTCTTTCTTCTCTTTCTACATTTTCTCATTTTAATATTTAATCTCTCTTCTTTTACTCCATTGTCTCATTTTAACATATAATCACTCTTCCCTTGCTCCATTTTTTCATTTTAACATTTAATATCTCTTCCCTTCCTCCAGTTTCTCATTTTAGCATTTAATCTCATTTCTCTTCCTCCATTTAATCTTTTTAGCAATTAATCACTCTTCTCTTAATCCAATTTCTCATTTTAACTTTTAATCTCTCTACTCTTTCTCATTTTTCTTCTATTCCTCCAATTTCTCATTTTAGCATTTAATCTCTCTTCTCTTCCTATATTTTCACATTTAACATTTAATCTCTCTTCTTTTCCTCTATTTTCTCACTTTAGAATTTAATCTCTCTTCCCTCCGTCCATTTTCTCATTATAATATTTAATCACTCTAATCTTCCTCCATTTCTCATTTTAACATTTAATCTCACTTCTCTCCTTCCATTTCTTCATTTTAACATCTAATCTCTTTTCTCTTCCCACATTTTCTTATTTTAAAATTTAATCTCTTTTCTCTTCTTTGATGTTCTCATTTTAACTTTTAATCTCACTTCTTTTCCTCCATTCTCCCTTCTTAACATTTAATCTCCCTTTTCTTCCTCCATTTTCTCACATTAACATTTAATCTCCCTTCTCTTCCTCAAGTTTCTCATTTTAACATTTAATCTCTCTTCCCTTCATCCAATTTCTCAGTTTAAATTTTAATCTCTCTACTCTTTCTTATTTTTCTTATTTTAACATTTAATCTCTCTTCACTTCCTCCAATTTCACATTTTAACATTTAATCTCTATTCTCTTTCACTATTTTCTCATTTTAACATTTAATCTCTCTTACATTCCTCCATTTTCTCATTTTAACATTTACTCTCTCTTCTCTTCCTTCATTTGCTTTTTTTAGCATTTAATCACTCTTCTCTTAATCCAATTTCTCATTATAACTTTTAATCTCTCTACTCTTTCTCATTTTTCTTATTTTAACATTTACTCTTTTTCCCTTCCTCCATTTTCTCATTTTAACACTTTATGTCTGTTCTCTTCATCCATTTTCTTCTGTTAACATTTAATCTCTCTTCTTTTCCTTCATTTTCTAATTTTCACCTTTTATCTAACTTCCCTTGCTCCAATTTCTCATTTTAACATTTAATCTCTCTTCACTTTCTATATTTTCTCATTTTAACATTTAACCTCCGCTCTGTTTCTCTAATTTCTCATTGTAACATTTAATCTCCCTTCTATTCCTCGCATTTATCACTTTTAGATTTAATCTCTCTTCTCTTTCTCCATTTTCTCATTTTAACATTTCATCTCCCTTCTTTTACTCGAATTTCTCATTATCGCATTTAATTTCTTTTCTCTCCCTCCAATTCCTCATTTTAACAGTTAATCTACACTTCCCATCCTTCATTTTGTCATTGTAACATTTAATCTCTCTTCTCTTCCTCCAATCTTTCATTTTAACATTTAATCTCTCTTGTCTTCCTCATTTTCACACTTTAAAATTTAATCTCTCTTCTCTTCATCCATTTTCTCATTTTAACATTTAATTTCTTTTCTCTTCCCACATTTTCTCATTTTTACATTTAATCTCTCTTCTCTTCCTCCATTCTCCTTTCTTAACATTTAATCTCTTTTCCCATCCTCCATTTTCTCATTTTAACATTTAATCTCTATTCTTTTCTTCTATTTTCTCATTTTAATATTCAATCTCTCTTTTCTTCCTCCATTTTCTCACATTAACACTTAATCTCCCTTCTCGTCTTCAAGTTTCTCATTTTAACATTTAATCTCTCTTCTCTTCCTCCATTTTCTAATTTTAACATTTAAACTCACTTCTCTTCCTCAGATGTCTCATTTTAACAGTTAATCTCTCTTCCCTCCATCCAATTTCTCATTTTAACTTTTAATCTCTCTACTCTTCCTCATTTTTCTTATTTTAACATTTAATCTCTCTTCCCTTCCTCCATTTTCTCATTTTAACATTTAATCTTTTTCACTTCCTCCATTTTGTCATTTTAACACTCTATGTCTTTTCTCTTATTTCAACATTTAATCTCTCTTCTTTTCCTTCATTTTCTAATTTTTCACCTTTTATCTATCTTTTTTTGCTCCAATTTCTCATTTTAACATTTAACCTCCCCTCTCTTCCTCCAATTTGTCATTTTAGCATTTAATCTCTTTTCTCTTCCTCCATTTTCTCATTTTAACATTTAATCTCTCTTCTCTTCCTGCAATTACTCATTTTAACATTTAATCTCTCTTCTCTTCCTCCAATTCCTCATTTTAACATTTAATCTGCTCATCACATCCTTCATTTTCTCATTGTAACATTTAATCTCTCTTCTCTTCCTTCATTTTCTCATTTTGACATTTAATCTCTCTTCTCTTCCTATATTTTCACATTTAACATTTAATCTCTCTTCTTTTCCTCTATTTTCTCACTTTAGAATTTAATCTCTCTTCCCTCCGTCCATTTTCTCATTATAATATTTAATCACTCTAATCTTCCTCCATTTTCTCATTTTAACATTTAATCTCACTTCTCTCCTTCCATTTCTTCATTTTAACATTTAACCTCTTTTCTCTTCCCACATTTTCTCATTTTAAAATTTAATCTCTTTTCTCTTCTTTGATGTTCTCATTTTAACTTTTAATCTCACTTCTTTTCCTCCATTCTCCCTTCTTAACATTTAATCTCCCTTTTCTTCCTCCATTTTCTCACATTAACATTTAATCTCCCTTCTCTTCCTCAAGTTTCTCATTTTAACATTTTATCTGTCTTCTCTTCCTCTATTTTCTCATTTTAACATTTAATCTGTCTTCTCTTCCTCCATTTTCTCGTTTTAACATTTACTCTCTCTTCTTTTCTTCACAATTCTAATTTTAACACTTAATCTCTCGTCTCTTCCTCCATTTTCTCCTTTTCACTGTTTATCTCTCCTCTCTTCCTCCAATTTCTCATTTCAACATTTAATCTCTCTTCTGTTCATCCATTTTCTCATTTTAACATTTAATCTATTTTCTCAAAATCCCCATTTTAACACTTAATCTCTCATCTCTTCCTCTAATTTCTCATTTTAAAATTTAATGACTCTTCCCTTCCTGCATTTTCTTATTTTAACATTTAATCTCTCATCGCTTCCGCCATTTTTTCATTTTGTCATATAATCTTTCTCCCTTTCTTCTATTTTCTCCTTTTAGCATTTACTCTCACTTCACTTCCTCCAATTTCTTATTTTAACATTTAAACCTTCTTCTCTTCTACCATTTTCACATTTTAACATTTAATCTCTCTTCTCTTCCACCCTTTTCTCATTTTAACATTTAATCCCTCTTCGCTTCCTCCATTTTCTCATTTTAAAATTTAATCACTTTTTCTTCATCAAAATTCACAATTTTACATTTAATGTCTCTTCTCTTTCTCCATTTTCTGATTTTAAAATTTAATCTTCTTTTCCTTCTTCATTTTGTCATTGTAATATATAATCTCTCTTTTCTCCCTCCAATTTCTCATTTTGAACATCTAATCTCTCTTCTCTTCTTACATTTTCTCATTTTAACTTTTTATGATTTTATCTTCCCCCAATTTCTCATTTTAAAATTTAATCAATCTTCTCTTCCATAAATTTCTGATTTGAACATTTAATCTCCCTTCTCTTCCTACATTTTCTCATTTTAACATTTAATATCTCTTCTCTTCCTCCATTTTCTCATTTTAACATTTAATCTCTCTTCCCTTCCTCCATTTTCTCATTTTAACATTTAATCTTTCTTCTCTTCCTGGATTGTCTCATTTTAGCATTTAATCTCCCTTCTCTTCCTCAAATTTCTCATTTTAACATTTAATCTTTCTTCTCTTCCTGGATTGTCTCATTTTAGCATTTAATCTCCCTTCTCTTCCTCAAATTTCTCATTTTAACATTTAATCTGTCTTCTCTTCCTCCGTTTTCTCATTTTAAAATTTAATCTCTCTTCTCTTTTGCCATTTTTTCATTTTATAGTTTAATCTCTCTCCCCTTCTCCAATTTTCTCATTTTATTATTTAAACTCACTTCTCTTCCTCCAATTTCTCATTTTAACTGTTAATCTCTCTTCCCTTTATCCCTTTTCTCATTTTAGCATTTAATCTCTCTAACATCATCCAATTTCTAAATTTAACATTCAATCTCTCTTCTTTTCCTCCATTTTCTCATTTTAAAATTTAATCACCCTACTCTACCTCCAATTTCTCATTTTAACATCTAATCTCTCTTCACTTCCTTCATTTACTTGTTTTAATATTTAATCTCCTTCTCTTCCACCAATTTCTCATTTTAAAATTTAATCTCTCTTCACATCCTCTAATTTCTCATTTTAACAGATAATATCACTTCTCTTCCTCCATTTAACATTTAATCTGTTGTCTCTTACTACATGTTTTCATTTTAACACTTAATGTCTCTTTTCTTCCTCCATTTTCTCATTTCAATATTTAATCTCTTTTCTCTTCCTCCATTTTCTCATTTGAACATTTAATGATTCTCCCCTCTTCCATTACCCATTTTAATATTTTCTTTCTTCTCTTTCTTCTCTTTCTACATTTCCTCATTTTAACATTTAATCTCTCTTCTCTTTCTCCAATATCTCAGTTTAAAATTTAAACCCTCCACTATTCCTCAATATTCTCATTTTAATATTTAATCTCTCTTCTTTTCCTCCATTGTCACATTTTAACATATAATCACTCTTCCCTTGCTCCATTTTCTCATTTTTAATATTTAATCTCTCTTCCCTTCCTCCATTTTCTAATTTTTACATTTACTCTTTCTTCTGTTACACAGTTTTCTCATTTTAATATTCAATCTGTCTTCCCTTCCTCCATTTTGTCATTTTAAGATTTAATCTCTATTCCCTTCTTCCATTTTCTCATTTTAACATTTAATTTCTCTTCCTTTACTCCATGTTCTCATTTTAGCATTTAATCTCTCTTCTCTTCCTCAATTTACTCTTTTTAGCATTTAATCTCTCTTCTCTTCCTCTAATTTCTCATTTTAACATTTAATCTCTCTTCCCGTTCTCCATTTTCCAATTTTAACATTTCATCTCTCTTCCCTTCTTCCATTTTCTCATTTTAACATTTAAGCTTTCTTCTCTTCCTCCATTTAATCTTTTTAGCATTTAATCTCTCTTCTCTCAATCCAATTTTTCATTTTAACTTTTAATCTCTCTACTCTTCCTTATTTTTCTTATTTTAACAGTTAATCTCTCTTCTCTTCCTCCATTTTGTCATTTTAACACTTTATGTCTCTTCTCTTCCTCCATTTTCTTATTTTAACATTTAATCTCTCTACTTTTTCTTCATTTTCTAATTTTCGCTTTTTATCTATCATCTCTTGCTCCAATTTCTCATTTTAACATTTAATTTCCCTTCTTTTCCTCCAATTTCTCATTTTGGCATTTAATCTCCCTTCTCTTATTATATTTTCTCATTTTAACATTTAACCTGCCTTCTATTACTCCAATTTCTCATTTTAGTATTTAATCTCTCTTCTCTTCCTCTATTGTCTCATTTTTACATTGAATCTGTCTTCTCTTCCTCGAATTTCTCATTTTAACATTTAACCTGCTATTCCCATCCTTCATTTTTCATTGTAACATTTAATCTCTCTTCTCTTACTTCAATCTCTCATTTTAACATCTAATCTCTCTTCTCTTCCTCCATTTTCTCATTTTAGAATTTTATCTCACTTCTGTTCCTCCAATTTGTCATTTTAAAAGTTAATCTCTCTTCTCTTCCTCCATTGTCCCTTCTTAGCATTTAATCTCTCTTCCCTTCCTCCATTTTCTCATTTTAATATTTAATCTCTTTTCTGTTCTTCAATTTTCTCATTTTAACATTTAATCTCTCTTAACTTTATCCAATTTCTCATTTTAACATTTTATATGTCTTCTCTTCCTCCATTTTCTCATTTTAACATTTAATCTGTCTTCACTTCTACCTTTTTCTCGTTTTAACATTTAATCTCTCATCCTTTCCTCAAAATTCTCATTATAACACTTAATCTGTCGTCTCTTCCTCTAATTTCTTATTTTAACATTTAATCTCTCTTCCCGTTCTCCATTTTCCAATTTTAACTTTTCATCTCTCTTCTCTTCGTCTATTATCTCATTTCAACATTTAATCTCTCTTCCCTTCCTCCATTGTCTCATTTCAACATTTAATCTCCCTTCTCTTCCTCCAATTTCTCATTTTAACGTTTAATCTCTCTTCTCTTCCTCTGTTTTAACATTTAATCGTTCTTCTCTTTTTCCATTTTCTTATTTTAACATTTAATCTCTCTCCCCTTCCTCCATTGTCTTATTTTAAAATTTAATCTCACTTGTCTTTCTCCATTTTCTCATTTTAACATTTAATCTTTCGTCTCTTTCATTTCTCTCTTGTTTTAGTTTGTAATTTCGCTTATCGCTTCCCACTTTCTAATTTTCCTATTTAATTTCGCATCTCTCTTTGCGCCTCGCTTTCTCATTTCACCATTTATTTTCTCTTCTCTCCCGCCCTTCTTATTTCAACATTGATTTTGTCTCCACCTCCCCCCTCCCATTTGTCATTCCGTCCTTTATTTCTTTCTTAACACTCCTTCATTTTAACTTATGATGTCTCTTCTTTCGTTTCCCAACTTTCTTATTTTAACATTCGATCTCTATTCTCTCCACCATCCTTTTTTTCATTTTACCTTTCAGCGCTTCTCTCTGCCCTATTCTTTCTGTCTAAGAAACTGGTTAAACGCGGACCAATCTGCATAAAGCTCGTCGTCCTCAACAATTTTCTGCGCTTGCTAATTCTGCAATATCTACACCTTATGAATGTATGTCGATTTCATTCGAAACCTCTATTTATCTCTTTTTCGGACGGATCGAAGCTCTCTGATTTACTCACCTTTTTCTCTTTCTTGTATTTCTAGATTTCACTTTGCTTCCCTTTGGACTTGCTATCAATAGCCACTCATAAACACAATTTATGCATTGATTAGCATTGTGCATTCAGGTATACATATATTTACGAGCGAATGCACTCAATCACTTTTGCGTATACTTTCATCCAACCTGTCAGGCTCTTGCGTGCACAGGCACTTCAAAACATGAAATGAGTCTCTCATTAATGAAAAGTCATTGTTATTTTTATTATTATTGCAGAGAGAAAGAGAAAAGAAAGAGATATATTCAAGGACAGAAAGATATATTTTCAAGTAAGAAATAAGAAAAAGAGAGATAAAAGTGTTCAATGTGGCAGAGAAGAAGCTTGTCATATAGATAAAGAAAAAGCGAGCGGCACAAAGAGAGAAAGAAAATGATTATTAGAGAGAAAATACAAGATAGATAGATAGATAGATAGATAGATAGATAGATAGATAGATAGATAGATAGATAGATAGATAGATAGATTGAATGAAGGCGAGAGAAAGAAAGAGTAATATGAAATAACAAAAATCAGAGTGGATAGTTATGGGAAGAGGTTAAGAGAAGAAGTGTGAGAAAGAAAGAAAGAAAGAAAGAAAGAAAGAAAGAAAGAGATATAAATGGATATATAGAAATAGGGCGAGATACAGAGACACAAAGCGAGCAGCATAAGTAGAGAAAAAGACAGACTATCCGAGAGTAAAAGACAAGATAGATAGATAGATAGATAGATAGATAGATAGATAGATAGATAGATAGATAGATAGATAGATAGAAGGAGAGATAATGAAAGAGGAACATGAAATCAGAAAAATTCAGGGTAGGTAATTATAGGAAGAAACTAAGAGAGAAAGGCATATGTAAGAGAAAGCAAGAAAGAAAGTAAAAAAGAATAAAGAGAGATAAATGGATAAATAGAAAGAATAGAGAGAAAGCGAGTGGCACAAGGAGACAAATAGAAAGCTTATCAGAGAGGAATAAAGAAGAGACTAAAAGAGATAAAGTGTGTGAGAAGAAAGGAAGAAAGAAAGAAAGAAAGAAAGAAAGAAAAATATAAATCGAGAGATAAATGGATATATAAAAATAGAAAGAGAGAGAGAGAGACAAAAAAAGGCGAGCGCACAAGGAGAGAAAGAGATGGGCTATCAGTGAGGAAAAGACAAGATAGATAGATAGATAGATAGATAGATAAATAGATAGATAATGTGAGAGAAAAATGAGGAAGAGAAATAGAAGTAAAGGAGGGAAAGAGAATAACAGCAAAACAGTAAAGCGAATAGAGAGAAAGTTAGTCAAGCAATATAGAAAGAAAGAAAGAAAGAAAGAAAGAGCAAGAAAGAAAGATTCAGATGAGGTAAATATATAGAGAGAAAATGATCTATAGTGTGATCTAATTATTGATGTTCTAATGGTATTTATACGTTTTTCTATGGGGCAGAATATAGCACAATTCATTTGACAGGACCAAATCGAAGGCAGAAAAAGAACATGAAACTTCTTTGTTCCTCAGTCTTGTTTCTTGTATACCACAGGCATATACAACTTACGTCAAAACCAAGTTGAAATGTCAGTTCCCGTAGGATCACTGAAGTTAATCAACGTCGATCCCAATCACTACCCAGATGGATGACCGCTTGAGAATACCAGGTGCTCCAATCACTACCCAGATGGATGACCGCTTGAGAATACCAGGTGCTCCAATCACTACCCAGATGGATGACCGCTTGAGAATACCAGGTGCTCCAGTCACTACCCAGATGGATGACCGCTTGAGAATACCAGGTGCTCCAATCACTACCCAGATGGATGACCGCTTGAGAATACCAGGTGCTCCAATCACTACCCAGATGGATGACCGCTTGAGAATACCAGGTGCTCCAATCACTACCCAGATGGATGACCGCTTGAGAATACCAGGTGCTCCAGTCACTACCCAGATGGATGACCGCTTGAGAATACCAGGTGCTCCAATCACTACCCAGATGGATGACCGCTTGAGAATACCAGGTGCTCCAATCACTACCCAGATGGATGACCGCTTGAGAATACCAGGTGCTCCAATCACTACCCAGATGGATGACCGCTTGAGAATACCAGGTGCTCCAGTCACTACCCAGATGGATGACCGCTTGAGAATACCAGGTGCTCCAATCACTACCCAGATGGATGACCGCTTGAGAATACCAGGTGCTCCAATCACTACCCAGATGGATGACCGCTTGAGAATACCAGGTGCTCCAATCACTACCCAGATGGATGACCGCTTGAGAATACCAGGTGCTATAAGCGAGGATGTGCGAGTGGTGTAAAGAATAATAACTTGAAATTTTTAATCGGAGAGTCAATTTCCAATTCTAGGTAGATTCGTTATATTCACTTCATTGAGAAAAAGGTTTGAATCCACCTCGTCAGTTCCCAGCTAATAGTATGACTTGTATCACTAAATCATTATTTTGATTATCAAATGTTGATGAGCCGTATAAAACGAACCAATCATTCTATAGGCATATCAATGCCCTGTTTAATTAAGTATAGAAGAAGCTCTTGTAATATGGTAATTCGATTATACATCTTTTTTTATCTATATCTCAAAACATACAGAATTAACATTTTATAAGAATATAGTGCTCATCAGAGACTTAGTAATTCGACAAGTGTACCCTGAACTAAAAATGGTTTGAAAAGGTAAAGTCATGATATATATATATATTGTCATCCGCAGACAGATCTGTTTTGCCGTATCACAGCTCATCAGTACGGTTAGACTCCGATTGCTTTAAGAAAGTGAAATAACATGTAGATTAAATCCCACTCTTCAAGCATTTTCTTTTATAAAGTGTATTCGATACAGAGTAGAGATTAATACTGTAATTTTGTTATTAAAATGGTTTATAAAAGCATTATAGCACTACACAAAAAATTTAGATGTTTCAGAAAAATACCGTTCTTCTTCGGGTGATATGTTAAGATAAATGGTGAAAATTATTTATTTTGAAAATATTGAATGAATTAATGGTTATTTAGAAAACTATGGAGCGGTTGTTAGAGAAGTGTGTAAATATTGTTCAATCAAAAATGAGAATTAATTAACCATTAGTTTTAACATTTGGGTCATGAAAGGAAGCAGGATGGTCTGGTGCCTAAACATGTTACTTTTCTCTGGATAAGATACATAGTGGCACTAAAGATTTTTAAATGCGCGGAAAAAAATTTCCAGGTTGAATTTTTTTATTTCTTTAACTACTTAATGAGTAAAGGGACTGGAATGTTTAGATTAAAATTAGGATTAAATAATTATGGTATACTAAAGTATATTGTTGGTGCTGTACAGTGTTGAGATCCAGATACTGTTCATTTCCTTAAACAAACTCCTGGCCTTGCCCAGTCTGCTTTGTATATACCACAGCTTTGTTGTGTCTACTGTTCTCTACGGATCTGAGTGCTAGTGAATGATTAAGGCGGATCTCGCCAAATTTCGATCTTTTCACGCCATATGCCTCCGACGAATACTGAGAATATTTTGACCAGAGAAGATCTCCAATGAAGACCTGTTGAAGAGATGCAAGCAAGAGGACATGGGCACCATTATTACAAGAAGGCGGTGGAGATGGCTTGGGCATGTGCCCGGAAAGATCCACAGCCAATCACAAGAACAGCACTGCACTGGACCCCAGATAGCAAAAGAAAGAGGGAAAGACCAAGAACGACATGGGGAAGTACGGTGGAGAATGAGATGAAAGCCATGCAGTACTCTTGGGGTTCATTGAGTAATCTGGCCTAAGATAGGCAGAGGTGGAGAAGCTTTGTTGCTGCCCGACACACCATTAGGTGTAACGGATGATGAAAAAAAATGAATAAAAAGTATATTGTAGTTACGAAAACTTAGTAATTATTGCGTGGATTATTTCTGAAAAAGGACATGTACCTATGTTTTATCGATTATGCGAAGGCGTTTGACAAAGTACGCCACAAGGAATTGGTAGAGATGCTCATATTTGGGAAAGTCATAAGAGTAATCAAGAATCTCCACTGGCAGCAAACTGCCTGCCTACGGACAGGTGACGAACTCGGCAGATATACAAAGATAGAAATCGGCGTAAGTGAAGAATGTGTCTTTTAATAGGATCTGTTCAACTTGTACAGCGAGACTACTCTGAGAACTGTAGAAATTATGCTAGGATTCGTCATCGGAGGCCATAATCTGTAAAACATAAGGTAAGCAGATGATACAGTGATGATAGCAGTCACGGAAAGGAAACTACAGAATGTAGCTGAAGAGAGTGACAAGAAAGAACTATAAATAAACTGCAAGAAAACCGAATGCATGGTCATCAAAAATAGGGCAGCCCAAAATGCCAAATACAGGTCGTGGGTACTAAAATCAAGCAGGTACAAAAATTTAAATACCTGGGAATTGTTATAACAGAAGACGGAAAGTGTTCTTAATAGAGCCAATGTAAACTTTTTTAAAAGTTATGTTTTCATCCGATGTTGTATTGCATTAATACACAATATAATTTGTTAGACACTTATTTTCCAGTGGGGAATTGTTAGGATTTCGATAATTACATAAGTTTTATTATTTTTGTATTTATTATTTGGATAGATATTGTTACTTTGTGTTACGTGCTGATTTAAGATTTCATTATGAATTTTAATGATTTTTCCAGATTATTTGTCCAACTCTAATTTAGTTAAAGTATGTCTTTATTAAACATTTTACATAGAGTGTTATTATGAGGTAAATGTTTCTTAATTACATTGAGGAACTTAAGCCCTAACTTGGTTGTAACCATTTGGTTGAAAGGGGGCGTAAAATAACACCTGAAGAAGAACAATATTGTTCTGAAACATGAAATAGTTTATGTAGTGATATAATGCTTTTATAATCCATTGTAATAACATAATTACAATATATATATAAATGTATACGACATATATATAAAAGCTAAAAGGAAAGGAAATATCACTGAATACCTTAAGAATATTTTTAAAAACGGATAAAGAATACAAAGCAAATCAAGTTTTAGTTTGAAACAGGCAAACAGACAGACAGACAGACAGAGAGACAGACAGATAGATAGATAGATAGATAGATAGATAGATAGATAGATAGATAGATAGATTAACAGGAAGAAAATCAGATAAATAAACAGGGAGAACGGACCAAAATCAGATAGAGAGATAGACACGTAGGAAGGTACGAAAACACATCTATCTATCTATCTATCTATCTATCTATCTATCTATCTATCTATCTATGTGTGTGTGTATGTGTGTGTGTCTAAAGGAACATAGTCTCTCTGTAAATGTAAGGTCAGTAGACATCATACTAACTCGCATCCATCCTCTCAAACTCCCTTCACATCTATTCCCACCCCATCCTCGGTATCCTCATCCATCTATTACCCTCCTCCCGACATTTCCTATAACTAACCGCTCTTTCTCATCATTTTCCTCTATCTAACCCCTTGCGCAACAGTGGTAGTAGAATGTCTTGCTCGGGGTGAAATGATTAAATATATATATATAGTGAGAGTGAGAGACAGCGAGAGAAAGAGAGAGAAAGAGAGGAGTTACAGAAAGACAAAGAAAGATTAATCGTATCCAAATATCGTGAAGTTTTTTTTAATAAATTCACACTAGAGCAAGGCGATAACGCCACAATGAAGCAAAGGGCAATTGGGAGTGAAAGAGAAGAAAAAGACCTTTAAAATAACCGGGAACCGAATCCTAATTCCGAAACATCTTCTTATATTCAAATTACGTAGGAGGCATGTAAACCGGCTGACGGATAAACCTATCAACTCCAATTATATTTACGCAAATGTATTTTGGTAAATTTCCGTTTTAGGTCCCAAAGGCTTTTATCCCTTCAAACGTTTACAAAATAGACTTAATTCCGTGCAAATGTATATGCTGCACTCAAATCCACTATCAGTTATTGAAGAAAACTACCTTTATTGATGTTAAAGACCAGAAAAATATCGAACTTCTTCTCGATCATTTTGTCCCCATTACAGGCTTACATTCACTGCTGAATGACTTTCAGCGTAGGAAACAAATTTCGGCTTACTTACTTCCTTTACTCAAATTAATACGCGATTTCGCGATTTGTTTTTTTATAGGGACTCAATTTCAGCAGAAAGTTGCTTGTTTTTGCGTGTTTTTTCCATTTTCTTTTTTTGTTACCTTTTTTTTATAATTTTCAAAAATATGAAAATAAGTGATAATTGTAGTTTTACTTAATTTTTTCTGACGAAAGTTAACTTTCAAATATATGAAAATATATAATTTTTTTAAGAAAGTTAACTTTCAAATATATGGAAATCTTTGATAAATGTATTTCAATTAACATTCAAATATATTAAGTACCCCCTCCAAATAAAAACAAAACAAAAAAAACACGCAAATTCACGCAACTTTCTAAAAAGTACTGCATTTTTTAAAAATTGTCTATGTCATTTTTCCATTTTTTAACTTTTAACTTCCTTTCCAATTGATGTAATTATTGTTTTATTTTCATTGTTAATTATAAAAAAATGCTTTACTGTTCTACTTATTTTGTTCTTTTTGTTATTTATAGTTTATATGTATTTTCATATATATGAACCTTAAGTGAAACTGCACTTATCACTTAATTTCCTATATTTGAAACTTAACTTTCTTCTTAAATTAAGTACAAAAAACGAAAAAAAAAAAAGAACACGCAAATACACGCAATATATTTGAAGGTTAATTAAACTGCACGTATCACTTATTTTCATATGTTTGAAAGTTAACTTCTGAAATTAAAAAAAAGAAAAAAAAACACGCAAATATATCACTTACATTCATATATTTGAAAGTTAACTTTCAGAAAAAAAATCTATATTTTCATATATTTGAAAGTTAACTTTCTTCTGAAATTAAGTACCAAAAAAAAAAGGAAAAAACTTTCTGCTGAAATTGAGTACCGAAAAAATCGCGTATTAATTTCAGTACAGGAAATAAGTAGGCCGAAATTTCTGTAAAGGAAGTAAATAGACCGAAATTTGTTTCCTACGCCGAAAGTAATTCAGCACTTAATAACTTGTCTGTGTGATAGTAGTGGGTGACAAAAAGAGCAAGATGAAGTTCAATTTTTTCTGGTCGTTAACATCAATAAAGGTAGGACCTAGAACGAAACTTTATCGTATTTTTAATCATTTTCACTTCTATTTTATATCGAACATTTAATTTTTTTAGTTCTTAAAACTGATTAAAATCGCAACTTTCTATATGAGCACCACCTGTTTATTTGCCATTGCACAACACCAGAAGAACTGAATTTTCTTCCTGAATTTCAACAGATCGATCTTGTTCGGTCAATTCTATTTCGGTACCGGAATATTTCCATGTTATCTAGCTAGATCAAGAACGATCGATAGTTAATGACACTCGGATTGAAAGGAAGTATAATATATGCTTCATTAGTACGGTAAGATATTAAGCCAGTCCGAGGTATGAAATCGCTTATTCGGTTGGTAACTCATGGAAAGAATCAGTGAAACAATTTCGAAATCTCGGCTTGACTGCTGATGTCGATTTAACGCTAAAGAATACCGGATAAGCATAAATTCAATTCGTGATATCTGATCAGCAGTCATTTAAAAACTTTTGCCCATTGAGAGCCTTTTTATATGACTGGATAGGAGGTTCAAGGAGAGTCAAAATGCAGGAGAGAGAAAAAGAGATTGTTGAAGCTTTTTCCTGTCTCTCTCTTTATATATATATATATATATATATATATATATTTATTTGTAAATTTAGATAAAATTTGGAGGGGAATTAGCCATTTTCAACATGTCATTTTAAGACATGCATTGTCAAACCCGTTTAAACAAAGAATGAGAAAAAATTTTAATGCCCGAGGCTTAGTCTAGTAAAGTAAAGGGTTGGGGGATATTGGCTTTTATAGAGTTAAGCTAGCGGAATCTTAGTAGTAATTTTTTCTATAATAGTGGAAGGTATGTGGCTTGACCATTGGCTTAGTAGTGGTAGGTAGGGGGCGAAGAGTAACTGCTTAGCCAAATTAAAAAAATGACTTATTGTAACTATATGGAAGAATAAGATAATTATTGCAATTTATATTTATAACTATGACGACATGTTAATGAACTCAGACGTAAATTCTGATAATGAAATTTCAAAATCTCAATTTTTCTGTTAAACATAGATTACATCTGTCTCTTAAGATATTAGGGATCTTAGCTTTGCCTATCAGCTTCCACTTTATCTGTAGATTAAGTTTGTTTGTTTTTTAATTCCCAGTATTTTCGGGAAAGGGCTGTTTAATATCTTAAATTAGGATTAGTGAACGAGTGCCTGTGTATATAAAGACGTTGCTTCCAAATTCCCGTTGAAATTCCGATATAAACATTATATTTCTCTTTATTTTCCTTAGGGTTGATAGTTGCCTGATAGATCAGATGTGCAGATCTACATTTAGCCTCAACCGGACAGTTATTTCTTGTTCTACAATTACAGGGGGAGTATAATACTATTTTCTGTATTAGATTCATACACTTCTTCAAGATTTGGTTATTGTGGTAACTAATAATGTTATACATATTATTAGTACACGAATAACTAATCTTGATCGTTATCAATATATATATATATATACACACACACACACACACACATATATATATATATATATATATATATATAGGAAAACTACTAAAAAGTTGTAAGTTTAAAAATGTATTTTTTTGACAGTATTTGTTTATTTCTATTATTATATTTTATATTTCAGACCGTCCTCAGTCCTTCATCAGATTAATCCGCCCCTTCTTCATATAGCTTTAATTTAAATAGCAGGACAGATTGCATTCCATAACCTTGGTGGACAACCAGTCTACCTCGCCCGAAGAGGTTTGCGTAGTGTCATCATCCCTACTTGTAAAAAAGACAAGTTACATAAGATTATTTCACTTTCCGATGGCATATCCTCTACAGGGAGCAATAAGGTTATAACATATATATATATACTAGCAGTATAGCCCGGCGTTGATCGGGTGTAATGAAATCTTGTATGTATATATTATCGATTTCCTGCACTATTGTAAGAACTGCAGCCTTGAAACTTCTGAATATCATTTATTATGTCTTTGTCTATGAGTGTATCACATTTGATTAAAATCGGACCACTCCTTCTATAACCCGATTTTTTCGATTATCGATTTTCGATATTTATCGGGTGTACTTCGACACAAAACCTAGCTAAGAACACTCGCATACACTTATAGTACAACTGTGTAAATTTTCAAGAAAATCGGTTCAGCCGTTTCGGAGTCTATAGGTAACGGATACACACAAACAGACACACACACAAAGTTTCATTTATAAATAAGTACATATATATATATATATATATATTTGTAAATTTGTAAATTTGAGAACCTTTGTGAATGTTTATCGAAAAGTCAATGTGTTCGAATTCAAAGTTTGGGAAAAAAGAAACTGAGCGAGTAATATTCATTTTTTTTTATGTATTTTGTTTGTGATGTAATTAGGTTGTTATGGTATGAGATAGACTTTTGTTCTGATATATTCAAAAGTTGGAGTGATGAATTTGACCATTTGTTTTTCGATTTGTCAACAGGAATGTTGTGTTTGTTGGCTTGGGAAAGTAGTAATTTTTTCAGGAAGGCCAAGATTTGGAAAGAAATAACTCGGTATAGATTGATATGTGGATAATATTCAATAGGTGCTTTCTGGAGAGTTATACTTCTGAGTAAATTACTTTCTCTTTTGATGAGTGTAGCTTTTTTTAGATTGAAATTGTGGTCGAATTTATTTATTTCATTTGTTAAAGTGTTAAACATTAGGTCACTTTTTGTTCACAGATTTGGTTTGTTTAAATTTCTGCATGTTTTCTCAATATATTGTGAGGAACAGTTTCGGCGATTTATTTTATATCTCTGCATCAGTAAGTCAAATGTTTTTCCTGTTTTTGTTAAGTCTATTTTTAGTAAATTTAGACATTTCTCTAGAGAGAACAGTAATAGAATTACCTCTCTGCAATCATAAAATTCCAGCTTTTCACCAAAAAATCTTTCTTCACTTTCACTAGCCACTTTTATAGACAAAAATCTGACTTTAATTGTGTTCTATATCAGCCCAATCTCGTATTTAATAATACAATTACGATTTTGTGAAAGAATTTCGGAAAGTTTTTTGTCTCGCAGTTGATTACTAAGTTAGGTAATCTTTTAGTCTCAATAAAACAGTGACTTCTCTCTCTGTTCGCCTATTTCTTTCTCTCTCAACCTTTTTAAATATGCAGACTCTGGTTCGAATCTCACTATGGTCGATTTGTCAAGAAGTTGACTCCTAGCTAGCCGCCTTAATAGACTAGCATTCTCGCATAGAAACTGACAAAATCTACTAGTTGCTGCTAGAATCAGGACTATAAAAAGACCGGTTAAACCCATTTTCACTTTTACTCTGGGATATAACGTGCCTTCTCCTTAACGGGGAAACTGCCTTCCTTAGGGATCCCCATGAGCACTCACTCACTCATTCCCTTACTCACTCTCTCTCTCTCACACACACACACGCGCGCGCGCACGCACGCACTCTCATCCACATGCATACTTACATATATGCAAATCACACAGTATCCATTTTCCAACATTTTACACTGCGTCCATGAGTTCAGCACACTGTATTTAGAAAATCTAGAGGTGTGACTTTTCACAGAAGTGGCTCTTTCTTAAATATTCATTTCTTGCAAATTTCGTTGGCCCACAAGACGCTTAGGTCGGCCAATACAAATCATTGACAAGGGTGATAACTCGCGTAGACAGGGGCAAAACTACCAATGAACACATCGGACGTGCACAGTAGCTGAATGCTAACATCCGATTGACAGACCAACTAAATGATGCAAGCAGAAAATTTGTAAATACTTGTGTCACATTCCGTTTTGGTCATAACATTGACTTGTTTTGCATTTGTCATTGGCTTTCGTTTGAAAACTTCAGGTCGATATTAATAAGATATTTACTTTTCTTTTGACTGTTTCTTCTTATTCATTTCTTTTATTTTGTTGTTTGTATTTAATTTTAGTCTTTCTTTGATCATTCCACTCTTTCCACTCTTTCCCTTTTCTTATTTTATTTGTTTAATTTATCCTTTCTTTGATCATATTCTTCTTTCTTGTTCTTCCTTCTTTGCTTTTCTTGATCCATCCGCAAGTTTTTTTTCTTTGATCCATCTTTTATTTATTTTTATTCTTTCCTTCTTTTATCTATATATACTTTTTATTCTTTCCTTCTTTTATCTATATATACTTTTTATTTTTCCTTCTTTTATCTATATATACTTTTTATTCTTTCCTTTTTTTATCTATATATACTTTTTATTCTTTCCTTCTTTTTATCTATATATACTTTTTATTCTTTCCTCTTTGACCCATTTGTTATTCTTATTCTATTCTTTTTTATTCAACTGATTTTTTTATTTTTTGATTCATCTGTTTTTTTCTTCTTTCACTTTTTTTATTCATCTGTTATTCTTATTTTCTTCTTTAATACATTTGTTATTTTTATTTTTTTCTTCTCTGATTCATCCGTTAATTTTGTTCTTTTCTTTTTTTGATCCATTCGTTATTTTTATTCTCTCTTGTTTTTGATCCATTCGTTATTTTTATTATTTCCATTGATAGATACATTCCTGGAACTCCATTTTTGGAACAACCGCCTCATCATAACCTCTTGTATTTTCTCGAATTCTTGTTCCTTTCAAGCGGGTTATGATTTTTGAGAAGAGTGTGCATTCAGTAAATGAAGAAAGGTTTAAGTAAATTTTCTAGCTTAATGACTCAAAGGATTTGCGCTCAAATGTTTCATAAATTTATGGAAGCTATTATCAGATCCCATATTTATACTCTTCGGAACGAATAAAAGCTTGCACAACTTGTAAAATTACATCTCTCTCTTTCGCTCTCTCTCTAACTCTCCCCCCCCCTCTCTCTCTCTGTATATATATATATATATATATATATATATATAAATATCTGGGTGTGGGACTGATTTTTTGAAAAATAATGCGATGTGTTTTTTTTAAATGAGATTAAGCTTGGTCATAATATTTCTCAAACTGCTTCCAGCATTAACAGACTGTGAGATGAAGGATTAACTAGGGGCCAGAGAGGACTCACACTGGCTTATGAAACCACCGTTTTGGGACACTCGTCTTAACGCTCAGGATTGAAGAGGACGTCCATCTGAATTTGACTATCCATATCTAGAAAATCTAGTCAACAAAACCCACGTCAAAGTCTCAGAAAAATGTTTTAGATAATGTGTGTCACTATTTCAACGCTATCAGGTCTTCTCAAGAAATTTGACAACGGTAAGAAACTGTATAAATAGTTTCTACAGGAACGTCAAAGTGTTTAATGTTTTGAAGTGTGTTCAATGCTGCATAGGCGACGTTCGAATGTTCCCTCTCTTGATGGACTAGTGACTTGTAATGAGCAATAAATTCTTTTTGACAGTTGTAAACAATCGGCTTAACCATGAAGAAGACCCAATACGCTTCACAATACTGACATTACAGCAACAAAAGGTGATGAAAACTCTGGTGGTCGGCCATTGACGTAATCCATTGCAGTAAATTATCCAGAGCCTCACTGATGATGGTTACTGTCAGCAGCTGGTTAAAATGTTAATTCAGCTAAACAAATAGTGTAACAAAATGGATAAGATCTGGAAATCCAATCTTGATCGTAAGATCAAAATTCAAGTTTTTCGCACACTTATTGAAACAATCTTACTCTATGGATCTGAAACTTGGACTCTTCCAGCAAAACAACGCCGTTTAGATGGATGTTATATTCGTCTTCTCAGAAGAGTACTTGATCTTTCATTGCGAAACCACCCAATTCTAGAAATGATATATAGAGACCTACCAAGAGTATCAACCTTAGTTCAAAAGAGACGTGTCCAGTTTGCTGGGCATTGCGCACGTGCCACAGATGAACTTGTTTCATCGTTTGTATTATGGAGGCACCAATCATTTCACAATCGATCTCATAAATTAACCTTTTCAGACAAGATACACAGAGATACATCTATTTCCAGGGAAGACCTTACAGGAGCTATGACAAATAGGGAATACTGGAAGGGTGTAGTGAGTTCTATCTCAGCCGAGGCCGCAGAATGATGATGATGAAGCAAAAGTGGACGAGGTTCAATTCTACTTCATCACAATGCTCGGACACATATTAGCAGGATGGCACTTCAGAAACTCTTCGATTCAGTTATTCGAGTCTTTGTCGCTTTCTCCATATACCTGTGAAAAAATAACTAACGGACTTAGACTTTTGAGACGTCTTGACATTTCTTTTAAACCAGAAGACATTCTGCTGTAAATATTATGAAGACATTGCATTCAAAGATTTCTTAGCGTCCGAAACTTTACAGTTTTATCGTAAAGACATAATTAATCTAGTAACTTGAAGGCAGATTTGTAACGATTTTCAGAATACTTATATAGATTGATTTAAGCAGTAGATAAATACATTAATTCAGAAATAAAAGTCGAGCATTACTTTCCAGACAACATGATGTATACTAAATTATACAAACATATGTATAATTGTACAAGTTGTAGAGTTTATTATTTCTGATTTATTTTTATTTCGTTTATTTCTGCTATTTCATTTACTTTTTAAATTTTAATTTCTTTATTATTGTAAATTTCTACGTATCGTATAATTTGTAATATTCAAACTTTAATTACTTGTTCAAACTATTACTTGTTTATTTTTTAAAGGACGTAATTATAGATGCAATTTGTTTTTATCTATTGTAGATTTTTGATTTTCTACTCATAAAATTAATTTTAGATTAAATTGTGTTAATACTTATTGCATATTAAATACTCGGTAAAAGTTATTAACAAATATTTATCGTAATATATATGAGAAGTTGTTTACGTAATTTAATATCAATTTTATTTTTACTTTGTTGTTTCAGTTATATTTCAATAATTTAGTTTTCTCTCTCTCTCTCTCTCTCTCAATCTCTCTCTCTCTCTCTCTATATATATATATATATATATATATTTATATATGTATATATACGCTGTATCCTATACTGTATTCATTGGTTTATTTTACTTTTTTATTTTGTGAACGTTAATGGTAAATTCAAACATATTTGTTTATTAAACACGTGGTAGCGTTTCAATTTCGTAATGTTGCACCATTTAATAAGCAACTTTTTTTTCCGTCATTCTCCGTACTTAATTTTCGTGTTTGTGTTCAATATATGTATACAGCGCATTATATATATATATATATATATATATATATATATGTGTGTGTGTGTGTGTGTGTGTGTGTGTGTGTGTGTGTGTGTGTGTGTGTGTGTGTGTGTGTCAGATTAAATAGATGGCAAACACTGTGTCTGCTAATTTTTAATAAATTTCGTTCATAATCATGGATAATCTTTCGCGGATTATAATTGAACGATGTAAGAAATGTGCTCCAAGACCATAGATTCGAGACATGACTGACTGGGCAGAAGATTATCCCGCAGTAGTTTGCCATTGCTTTCTGTGGTAGATTGGTTGCCAACCAAGGCTATAGAACCCAATCTGTCCTGCCATTTGCCATTGGAGGAAAGAGACGGATTAATACCTTTCCCAAAGGGTATTTGTACGTAAGTGAATGCAATGGATTAAACTGGAATTCGACCTCGGCTCCTCGATTTCTCGTTCCGAGCCGATATCCACTGCACCACAACGCACATGATACTCGACGAATTAACAGATGAATTTTCTATCACTTACTACGTATTCAAGAATTCACGATAGCAACTGTTATCATGCTCCTGAAATGCTGTCTTCTGGTGCCGTTTTCCCAAAGTAATTGTCTACAAAGTTCATCTTTGGGCTAAAGAGGATAAAACAATGAAACATATAGGCTCAGTGGAATGGTAAATAGACAAATAACTCGAATTCTATGCATCTAATCTGTCATTATCAAATACAATTTGGAGAAAATCGTAGAACTGTTACAATTAAATGAATTTCAGCAACTAAAACAGATGTTGTATTAGTTTTTGTGAACATTATATAAAGGTGGATCGGTAGATTATTTAGAATTTTTATCTTTGAGACAACCGTTCCTTTCAAGAACATTGATGTTGGAACTAATTTCGTCATTTGTACGAAATTCCTTCCGATTGACCCTGAACTATCAAAGTTTCTGTTCTTATTACTATAAATATATAGCACAAACTTTCTTTCTTTCTTTTTTCTTTCTTTCTTTAACTATATATAGCGTTACCTGTAATTTCTCTCTACCTTTTCTTTTACTGTTAATTTTTTTTAAATTATTTCTTTAAAAACTTTTTGCACACTTCTTTCTTTCAGTTTCCTTTCTATCTGAAAATATTTCTTAGACAGGCTTACGATACATACTGATTGTGTTATCTGGTTAGTATTATTTTTCTGTCTAAGTGTGTGTTGAATCTTGAGGAATCAAGTGTGTTGAACCTTGTTGTATCATGAAATCACATTTTATGCAAGGAAATTAAATGTGTAAATAAAATTTTAAAAAGGTTCCTCTTTTAAGGTTTATAAATTATAGTAAACCCCACGATAGTTATTTTATTTTCGTTCCTATTTTATCTCTTCCATTTTTCTAAATATTTTTGGGGTCGTTTTTTTTTTTTTGCTTTGCTTTTCCTTTCTTTTCTATTGTGTTCGATAAGTCGTTCGCAACACAATCAAAACTTTATAGTTTTACAGAATATCCTTGGATACAAACAAAGACTATCACTTTCATTATGTATATGAAAACTACATTTTTTACTAACCTACATCGCATCTGTTTATTTCGTTATGCATACAAATTTTGAAATAGTTGGCGCTTTTCTTTTTTGACAAAGCGTTCTACTTTTTCGTCATACCGGGGCAAGTATATTCTCTGTTCTCACTTCTGAATACTTGAAGTTTAACCAACGTAGGTCTCAATGTTCAGACATTTTACATGCCATGCTCTATGTTTACAAGAGCAAGATCATATTTAAAAAGTGGGGTTTTTCTACCATATCTGAGCTGGAGCTGCCCAGCCATCACTTCCCAGCTAACACTGAGTCTAAAAGAGTTTGCGTAGCTTTGCATTTGATGAACTTTTCCTACATCTATTTTACTGCTAACAAAACATTGCTAGCCTTATGGTACATTATCGCTATTTTATAGAAAATATTCGGGTAAACAACATTTTTTTTATATTTCCACCAGTCTAGACCTTCAAAACTTTTATATTCTATTGCTGAGGTGGAAGTTCCATTTAGACAGTTTTTTTCTCACAATTGTTGCATTGCGGAACTCTCACTCAAGAAAATGCTTCACTGATTACGTTTTTTTTCTATTCTACGCTCAGTCGTTATCTTTCCTATAAATAATATATACCTCTTTTTCTCTCTCCATACGCCCTTAAAACAACATCAGTTAGCAATCTTCTACTTTGAGTGGCTGTTGGATCTTGTATGAGTGAACAAGTTTTTAAAATATTTAATTGTAGTGTTGATATTATATGTCTTACTTTTTAACATGAAAATTTTATTTTAATTTTTAAATAATATAAAAAATTATTATGTCGCTATCATTTAAATTGTACAATTAGAGATAAAAGATGTTTCCCTGACACTGCCATCTTGATTTCTTTCAGTAGAGGATCAGCCGTTGTATATCATAGATAGCCGCATGAAATAGACGTCTTGCCTCATTCGAGTATGAAAGAAGGAAATAATGTAGATGATAGGAAAATGAAATAAAAACACATAAGAGAGAAAGGCGAAAGATTCAATGCGTATTTTGTAGAGAAAAAAGGAAGAGCAGATTTTGTGAAAGAATGAAGTTGGAAGAAATAAGGATTTAAGGAAATACAATTAAAAAAGAATCAAAAGCGGTAAAAAATTCTGAAAAAAAAAAGAAGTAAAAAATAGAAATTCGGTAAGAGAAATAAGAAAAAAGGGAAGATAAATTTTTAAAAAGAGAAATAAAAGAGTAAAAAAAAATTAAAAGACTAAAATGGAAGATAGTAAAAGAAAGAAAACAACAAATAGACAAAGAAAAAGAAAGAAAGAAAGAAAGAAACAGAAAGTAAGCAAAAAAGAAAGAAAGAAAGAAAATATAAAAGACACAAAAGTAAAAAAATAATAATTTTATCATAATAAAAAAACATGGAAAATTGGTGCTTGGAGGTCAGAAGAAAGAAATAGACATAAGAAAATTATTCCTAACATCAATGTTAATGGAAAGAATACATATCTCAAGGTTAAAGATTCTAAATCAATTGGTGTAGAGGTTGGACTTTATTTAATTGAAAGTTTTAATGTTTCCATCATATGAAACTGTGTCAGTTATTTTTCTGCGCGTGACTTAGTTTATAAAATCTTTCACCAAAAGATAAATAGATATATTTAATGAATAAATGAGTTCTGCTATAATATGAAACCTTCAGCAGCAAGTTACGTATCAACATTATTTGCGTTCTGTAGCTTATAAAGCTCTGTAAATTTTAACAAATCAGAAGCTGTTAGGTTGTACCTAGTGATACTCCATTCACTCTCAGCAAAAAGACAATCTTAAACTAAATAAAAGTTATTTTCACGAGTACGATGCAAGTACTATGCAAGGATGTGCGTTGTGGTGCATTAGATATCGGCTCGGTTTTGTTTTCCTTTCATTCTTACTGTTTGTCTGGCGTTCTTACTATTCATTTCCCTACCTTTTTTTTCTTTCTATTTGCCTTTCTTTCTTTCTTTCTATTATCTTTTTCCCATCTTTTTTCTGTTTTCCTTTCTTTTTGCTTTCTTTATTCCTATTTCATTTAACCATCGTTTTCTTTCTTTCTTTTTTTCTTTTTTCTTTCTATTTCATTTTAAGAATACCTTCTTTTTTTCTTTCTTTCGTTCTTTCTTTTTTCTTTCTTTCTTTATTCTTTTTTTCTAATTCGCCTTCCCATCTTTTTTCTTTCTTTTAGTCTGCTTTTCTTTTATTTTACCATTCTTTCTTTCTTTCTTTCTTTCTTTCTTTTCTCTCTCTTTCCATTTAATTTTAAGAATACCTTCATTTTTTCTTTCTTTCTTTCTTTTTTCTAATTCGTCTTCCCATCTTTTTTTCTTTCTTTTAGTCTGCTTTTCTTTTAGTTTATCTTTCTTTCTTTCTTTCTTTTGATTTCATTTGAAGAATACCTTCTTTCTTTCTTTCTTTCTTTCTTTCTTTCTTCCTCTTTTCTTTCTTTCTTTATTCTTTTTTTCTAATTCGCCTTTCCATCTTTTTTCTTTCTTTTTGTCTGTTTTTCTTTTAGCTTACCTTTCCTTCTTTCTTTTTTTCTTTCGTTCTTTCTTTTTACGTTCTCATTCCATCTGAACGCTTTCTGCTACTTTTAGCCGCAATGGTTTTATGCATTGTGCCTTTCACTTGGTCCTACGCCAACTTGAATATGTCTTAATTCAACCGTTCGTTTCTATTAATTTTTATTTCCTCTCGTCCAGACTTTATGTTGACGTTTCATGACTCTTTGCCATTTTGTATCCTTGTCGCTTTTCTCCTTTGGCGATGGACTTGCTGTTTCGCGTGTTGTTGTTGTGAACGCATCGTTGGCGATAATCTCTCGTGTTCTCTTTTCAGTGATTGGTCCATCTTTGTCCAGTGCCGGAGTGAAGGAACCATTCCAAGATAAAGTGTTGTCATAAGAATTAATTTCAATCTTCTGTCCGGCCGAGACTACATCTCTTCTAGCCATTTCCTGTTTCACTTTCCACTTTTTTCGGTTTCTTTTTATTATTTTTATTTTTACTTATATGTGCGCTTTCGTGCCATTGCCTAATCCGACTTGTCTTCTTATTCTGTCCAACACTTGATCTTGGCAAATTTTTTTTACGTCTCTTTGCGCATTAGTTCTTTGTTCACTTTCTTCTTTGCCTCATACTTTTTTCTTTCTAATTTTAATTTATTTCCATCTTCACTTCGTTTTGGCATATCTTATGTCTCGTTCGCTTTCTTTTTTTGCATTGTATTTCATTCCTTATATTTTTCTTTGTTTTGTTTCTTTCGACTTATTCTTCGCTTTTCCTTTTTCTTTTATTCCTTCTTTCATTCTTTAGTTTTTTATGTCTTCAATTCCATTTTTCATTCATTTCTTTACGGTCTTCTTTTTTTTATCTTCTTTATTTTACGGTTTCTTTCTTTAAATTTATTTCATTTTATTTCCATTTCTTTTTCTCATGTTATTTTTTCTTTGTCTCTTCTATTGACATACGGTTTTCTGTTTTTCATGTTTTTTTATTCCTTTTTCTATTTTTTTCTTGTAATCTTTCTTTACCTCTTTTTTTTACTTACTGTTGTTTAGTCATTCATTCTTTCTTTCCGTCTTTCTTTCCTTCTTTTTCTTGGTTTATTTCTTTATCTATTTGTATGACTTAAAGTTTCATTCTTTCTAATTTTATTCTAACCTCACTTCCTATATGTAAATTTTGTTAGTCCCGCAGTTTCGTGTTTTGTGTTGTATTTCGTTTTGCAAATCTTTGTTGTTTATACAGATTTATTTTTTGTTTCTTTTTCTATTACTTTTGTTTCTCAGTTTTTATTTTTCCTTTCTTTTTCCCCTTCTTTCTATAACCTTCCCCCTTTCTTTTCTTTCTTTGATTTGTCCTCATCCTTCAATATAAACTTTAAATGAGATTATAGTTACAATGCCATATCTGTCCACCATATTCTCTCTACAGTGATATATGTTAGCCGAAATATTGACTTGTTTTCGTTAGCTGTCGATACATCAATTCAGCTAGAAACCAAAGGTTTTATGTATTAATCTCAAAATCTACATCCACAAACCGAGTTGACAATTTAGTTTAAAAGAACAGATTCAAATACTTATAAAATCTGATATAGTCTTTTTGCTACGGTATATATTTTCAATCTAGATTAACAATTTATTAAGCCTGTTTATTCATTCTTGTCTCGCCATGCATAATCTAAAAAGATTATAGATTGAGATGGCTAATGCATATTTGTTTCAGGTGCACAAATTATTCATTCCATGGTTCTGATTGACCAGTCGCGTATATATATATATATATATATATATATATATATATGTGTGTGTGTGTGCGTGTGTGTGTTTAATATATATGATTTATATATATATATGTATATATATATATATATATATATATGTGTGTGTGTGTGTGTGTGTGTGTGTTTAATTAAAACGCACTGACAATATATCATGCTTAAGTTTTTATGTAATTTTTTTCAGAACATAATTTATATAAAAAAATGTTCAGTTGTTTTGTTTTCAGCTCTACTTTTAGCGGCTATCAAGGCTGAATTAAATTTCATGTGTGATCGAATATATGTAGTGTCTATGTATGTGTGTAGAATCAAGTGTATGTATTATATTTCGAACACGGTAAGCACGTTGTTGCCGTTTCGTAGTTAATATTATTAATTGTTGGATTTTTTTTATTAATACTACTTCCATAATTTTTAGCCTTTTTTGCATGTAGATGAAGTTGTTATATTTGTATTATCAACAAGTATGCTACGGATAGAGTTTGATTGACCTCCATCAAAAATTGCATGGATCACGATGGCCTACATTTTAATATTGACTAACTCTTTATAAAGGCGAATTTCTTTTCTTTTTCAAACATAGTCTTGCTCTCTATCAATAGAAAGAAAATTTTATACTGATTAAGAATAATCTCGGCTTGAAAATGATCATAAAATGCGATTAATGAATGAACAGACCCAAGACAAATTTTCTTTGATATCCAACAGTAACTAGATCCTCAATTCTTTGTTCCAATGTGCATAGAGAATCTTTTTGCGTATCATTAAAAAACAGGTTACAAGAGGTGACATAATTAAATTTTATGAAGATTAAGAACCAAGACTACAGCATGAAAGTTGCAGATAAATTCTCTAGAATAGTGTGTCAGGTCTGGTAAAACATCTGGTAAGTCTGTTGTTCTCTTTTGCTTAATAATTATAAATTTTGACTCTTGCAGTACTCATTATATACTATACCTTTTCCCTTCTTTTTTGGAAGTAGCGTCCTATCCACTGACTTCCATCAGAAGTTTAATGGCGACAATGAATCTTTACTCGAATACAAAATCGTGAGGCAAATCCGGGTGAGGTATTGAGAACGCAAAAGATTAGCTTTTATTAAAGATGTTGGAAGTAACTCAGTCAAGGCTTTATTTCTTGATATGTAGATTCTGTATCTGAGCTAATCGAAAGTGTCATAGTTAGAACAAGACTGAGTAATTTTCACAGGGAATTTTTATGTTTGTGTTAAGGCTGCTGTGTCAGTGCCTTCCTCAAACTCGTGTAAAACTTTTCTAGCTGAGCCTTTAAGGCGGCTGCTTTGGTGCCCACCCTGCTGGTTACGTCACACCCAGCCGTGATATGAGCTTTCAGTAATATTCTCTACTTATTTTCACCAAGTTTGTTCACTATGGCATGGAATGAATGTTGACATGTTTTTTCGCTCGTTTAGAATATGATCCATATTTTTTCACTTCTTTGTAGTTGACCTTACTCGTGATAGCCTAGTGCGTACATTGCAATATCTGTGATATGAGAAACGATAGCCATTCTATTCACTCCACCTTGAACACAGTTATACAAGTGTGGAGTTAAGCGGCAATCTACTTCCTCAACAGAAGAGCTGGGCTCAGGCTTGCCGCTAATAACTAGTATTTGATTGCATTACAGTCATGGAGTTCTTCACTATTGGTTAAGTATCCACTTAAAACAAGACTGAATTTTCCATATTTTTCTTGCAGCTGAAAAATTTTCGAGAAATAACCTACAAGCTCCCTTTGGTTTTTTTGTGGGTAAATGCCAAAATCTTTCGACTTTTCACTACAAAATTTCACTCATATGCTATTTGGTATTTGTCTGGATCTCTTCATTGCAATACATCTCAAAATTTGATGTTTTGAGAGATATATTCACTGAAGTAGCGAAATATCTCGGTGTTCAATGAATGCCTGCCAATTTAATCTTATAACAGCATTCTATAGGATCAGTAGGGTCATTAGTGACTGCACATAGTATGTGCCTTCTAGTACACCTAAAAGTTTGTTTGAGTTAGGCTGTCTTCTATACCACTACCTCGGGTGTACTCTCCAGTATAATGAAGAACACATTTTGCCGAGTGAAAAATTTCAAGCATTATTACCAAGACTTTCAACTAATTTTTACTTTAGAGGTAAATGTCCAGTACAATCCTAAAGACTCCCTCTTCACAAAACACTAGCAAGTACTTTTTTTGTAGCTACTCAGTAACCTTTAAAAAGATAAGCATCACACTGTAGATTTGTAACATTTATTGACTATGTGATATTTAATGGAGCATTGATGGTCGAATTGCTCATTCGGTTCCAGGCAAGAATTATCGAATTCTGGCAGCCTCCATCATTAGTGATCGTCCTTGCCCTGTTGAAACAAGATTTCTGTCGCTTTTCTTCTGGCATATCATGCAAAGCAGAAGATCATATACATTTTCCGTTGTCACTCTCTTAAGCGAGATAGACATGTCCATATTGATTGCGACCGAGTTTCATGTACATATATCTCAGAGCCATTTCTTAAAAACATCAATACAAACTTATTGAATATAACAACACCTTTTTCAATCTGTACTGAAAGCAATAAAAATACAAACAAAAAATTACCATATTTACTATATAAGCAATTCTTAAATAGATTTTTTAGCAATAAATCTTTTAAACAGCAAAGAATAACTGATTAAATAACTGTTAACAGATTAGTCACTAGTAGTTTTATTTATAATACCTGGTATTAATCCAGAAATTGTTGACTGACAACAATGTGGAACTGAAATTATCACATAGAGAAGACCTTTTTTTGTAAATTAACATATTTTTGTTCATTTCTAAACCCAAATTATTCTTAATCAGTATAAAATTTCTTTTCCGATGATATATGACGTGCTTATATTTGGGAAAAAATATTGCTAAAATAGAGAGTGACCGCCATTATTAAAATGGCGGCACCATGATCCATGCTGATTTTAGTGAAGTTCAACCAAACGTTTCTGGTGTCAGTTCCTATGCAAGTTTGATGAGTAAAAAATGACTCTTCTACGGAGCCCTATTCCAGAGCTTGGACTAACGTAAAATTGAAAAGTTGTACGTATATATGCAATTATATAATTTCACTTATATCAAATTTACCCGTATTTCATCAAATAAATTGTTCAGTATTATACTAGAGTAATAATTTTTATCAAATTAGAAATAATAACGTTAAATACTTCTTTGGGGCTTTAAAAAGACGTTTTGATTTTTTGTTTGTTTATTTCTTCTTGTTTTTTTTTGTTACATGAATGTTTCATTATGTTTTAAATATTGCAATTTCGTGTATAATGTCTTTTTTACTTTGCTCTCTTTTCTCTCTATCTGACTTGTGAGTGTCAAATTCTCCAAGTCATCCGTCCTCCTCCCTCATGCCATGTTTCAGGAATTTCAGCTGTCTTTTCCTGACGTTAAATATGAATTGCCTTTTCGTTTCCATCCTCTCCAAAACCTCATGTTCGGTCTATGTTCTTCTCAGCATTTCGGTTGCCTAATTAGTTAATATATATATATATATATATATATATATATATATATATATATATATATATATAAAATGATGCAGTTTATACTATTTTTAGTATTTATTGCCAAGTGAATAATTGTAAATGAAAATAGAATTTTTGTTTGTTAATACTGCAAGATATCATGTACCTCAAATGAACGGTTCTGGTGTATAGTTTTTGTGCTCTCTTCTCCATGATAGTCTCTTATTTTTATTGGCTGGCCGAAGCAAAGGCTTCTTGGCTGCTATGTAAAATTTTGCAAAGTAATAATAACAAAATAACCATTCTATTTTTATTTGGAATTATCCACTTGGCAATAAATAGTAAAAATAGTATGAAATACATAATTTTTTTTTAAAAAACTGTGGTTATCTAATAGTTATGACCGGTAGTATATATACATAATAAAAGGGTATATGTCAGATTTAAATTAGACCAGTAAACAGCTGTATTAGAAAGTGCTGAAGGGAAATCAAGCTCTAGCATGTAAAACTTTTAGATATTTATGTTGTAAAACCATGGAGTGCTTCGTCGAATAAAACAAATATTTCTTTAGATTCTCGAATCATTTAAAAGACGCTATTCTATATAATATGTCTATTGTGGCCGGTTACTAGTTTCAGTGCATGCCCTTCTTCTAGGGTGGCTAAAAAATTATTTCTAGTAGAGGCTTGCTCGAGAAAATTTGTTTTTATCCTACAATTCCTCAGCCTAACTGCTGACTGTAATGTCAATATAGCAAGCGGATAGTAGTTAAATTTCTGGAGGAGAGCTAGACCCCAACGCCTAGCATAATAAACAGTTCAAACAAAGGCCAGTACGCTGAAACCCACTATCATTAACGCTTGACTGCTGAAAAATTCTCAACCTAAGCTTGGATAGAAACACTTTTGATACTTGTTTCAATTTTGTAAAATGAGTCGAGCTGAGAATTATTCAGCATAAACGGTAATTGAGAATTGTTGCAGTTTATCATTTATCTGTACACTGGCTATAGACTGAAACTATTCACAATGACACTGATAATTTTATGGTAGATCCAAATCTTAATCGTTAATATCTATTCTACTGGATATTAAAACTGTGCCCCGGCTGCTGACCACTGTAGGCAGCCCTACTCTCGGCGATACCGTGTCATCCAACGCATTTTCGAATACATAACAGGAACTTCCAGAACGCATAACCAGAAGTTTACAATAAGAAAGGGGCCGATCATGTCTGGAAAAGTAATACTGTAACAGCTTTCATCCGGGTTTGTACGATCCCAATATATATTTTTTAATGTGTTTACATCGGGACATTACTTCGAACCTTTCATTTAGTAACCTTTCTCGTTCCGCAAATGATACGATGTCTAACTTCTTATCAGGGCACAATGTGCAGATATTACCACCGTTGCAGGGTCTGACTACTTTTTAATATACTCCATGTTAAATAAGGATCTTTGCCACTTTTTCTGTTAGTTTCCACAAGTAGATGTCTAAGTTGGTACAATTTTAAAGTCTCTCTCGCTTGAATGTTGATTCATGAGTGCGTAATCATTTTCTCAAAAATTCACTTTAGTATATCTACATATACAGGGTGTAAACGATAAATTGGCAGTAATTTAAGTCCGCAATGTAGGTTTTTTAAAGCACAATTATCAATCTGAAGTACTAGTTGCTGCACACTTTAGAGTCTGAAGTCCAGATTAGCCACCTAAAAATAGTAGCAAAATGAGTGTCAGCGTAGAATTTAACCCGAGAATGGTTATTGCTGAATTATTCCGCGCCGGGCATAAGACGTCTGACATTATCAGAGACACTGGCTATGCTCCTAGGACTGTTTATCGTGTTGTAGCAAACTTAAGGGAAGGTAAAGACATGCAAAAGAAGGCTCACAGTCCGAGAAGTGATAAATCCGCACCAGAAGGTTTCTCAGTGGCTTGAAACGATCCATTGCAGCAAATCCATAACAGTCAATGGTGAAAAAGGGGAATGTGACCAAAATGACCATTTCTAATGCATTACGGAAAGATCTTGGGGAAAAGATATATTGCAGACGACGTCGTAACATTCTTACAGCGAAATCTAAGACCATTCGTAAAGAGAGAAGCACCTTGCTACTCAATTACCTGAAACATCATGGTGGTACCGTTCGCGTTTTTGTGGACGAGAAAAAGTTCGTGGTAGCCGAAGTCGCCAATCGCAGAAACTCGAGAGTTATCGCCATTGGCCCTTCTTGTATTTCTCCAGTCATGCAGAGTAAACTCCCTGCCTCTGTCATGGTGTTTGGAGCTGTTGCCAGCGATGGGAAAGATATGCCCCCTCACTTCATTGAAGTGGGCCTGATGATCAATACGGCAGAATATCTTAAGATTCTGGAGGAAGTTCTCTTATCCTGGATTAAGAAGAACTATGATCCCAACTATGACCCCAACTATGATCCAAAGTTCACCCAGGACTCTGCACCTGCTCATGGGTCAAAAACAGTGCAGACCTTCTTGAAGAGAGAGTTGCCACTTTTTGTGCCCTCAAATATCTGACTCTCTAGTTCGCCTGATGTTGAACCCCTGCGACTATTGGTTATGGGGAGATGTTGAGGAAGTCTCTAATGCTCGTTCCCCATAACAGTTTGGCCTCCCTGAAGACCTCCATAAAGCGAGCACTCGACGCTATCAAGAAAGAGTCAGCTGTTAAGGCCTGCCGTGTTTTTAGGGCTCGCATTCAGAAAGTTTTGGACGCAGAAGGTGGACGCATAGAATAAAATATTTGTATTTAATAAAACAGTTAAATAAACATACACAAATCTTAAATGTCTTTAAATGTCCCTTCTATATCAAGGTTTAAAATCTGAGATCTCAAACTGCCAATTTATCGTTTACACCCTGTATATTTACTCTCTTCATTTGTATCATGAACTTCGTAAATAACGTCTTTTACAAACTCCATCCAGTGGACATTTGCTTTTATCTCTGCAGTTACATTTTTCATTAACGGTATTTTGTTGCACGTTATTTTTCTTCATTCTTGTAGTTTTGTCTCTTTATGTAATTCTTTAAATTACATGTACAGTTGTAATTTAATGTGACTGTATTTCTATTAAATACTAGCAGTATAGCCCGGCGTTGCTCGGGTGTAATGAAAGCTTTAAACTAATCCATGTTCCTGGAGCTCAGACCCTTTGGACGTTGGCATGAAAGACTAAAAAGCAATAGTTGTTTTCAGTTAAAGCGAAACCGTAGACTGAAAGAAAAATGAATGGCTGTAAGTCAAATTTTGATTTCCTGGTATCGACATCAAATTTTATGCACTATTGTAAGAATTGCAACCATGAAACTTCTGAGTATCGTTTCTTATGTTTTTGTCTATGAGTGTATCAAATTTGATTAAAATCAGACCACTCCTTCTATAACCTGATTTTTCGATTATCGAGTTTCTATATTTATCGGGGGTACCTCGACACAAAACCTAGCTAAGAACTCTCGCAGACGCTTATAGTACAACTGTGTAAGTGTTCAAGAAAATCGATTCAGGCGTTTCGGAGTCTATAGGTAACGCGGACACACACACACAGACACACACATAGACACACACACAGACAAAGTTCCAGTTATAAATAAGTTTAGAGCTTATGTAACTCTGACATTTTAGGGACGTGTTTATTAATCAATTCGAAAATAGTTTCCCTATTTTCGCGATTTCTAAATTAAAAGGTGGGTTAAACCAAATAATACTTCGTTCCTCACATTATTCTTCATTTACTTATTTATTTGCGGTTATTTGCCATTTTCGTTTAAAGCATTTTGTATTATATTTTTCTTTCATCGAAAATTGTTTTGTGAGAGGAATTTTTAAATAATTTGTGTTTTATACCTTTAGAGATGTGTTAGATTATGTTAGCAGGTTGGTTAGATCAAGTGTTCACATACTTCAAATTTGTGTTGGGTGACATACATGGGGGATACTGCAGATCTAAGTGTTGGACAACAGTTTTATTAATTTTTACCTCGATTTCAAAACTGAGGCTCTCGAAGAGTTTCAAAAGCATTATCTTATTATTTACACTTCTGTTGGCTGACAAAGTCATTAACCCGTCGTCTCTGCATAAGCCGTGGTTGTCCATGTGGACTATTCTGTTGATGTTAGAATATACAGACAGATTGGTACAGAAACCTTAGTTCCCTCAAACTAACCTTTTGGTATATCAAAGGTTTCCTTTTATATTTTTTAATCAATGCTTCGACCCTATGGAATAATGTGGATTTATGGCAATATAAAATTATGCTTATATATATACATGGAATAATACATGTTGGATGAACTAAAACGAATTAAAAAAATGATAGTACAATTATAAGTCAACATTGTACTAAACTATCCAGCACAATTAGAAATGAAAAGAAAAATTATCAAAGATCCTGATGTAATATGGAATATATTAAAAATGCCATCATTAGGAAACTCTTACCGACAATATTTCTTACTGATACCAAAGAGCAGACTGGGATTCGTTTCGCGACTTTCTGTGTGTCGTCCGTTTGAGAAAAAGTTTTTATACTCCTTGTTGAAGACTGCGCCTCTGAGGTCTCCTCCTGGGCGAAAGCTGGCATCAATAATTTCATCCCAGTCAGGAAGTTCCGTTTTAAACACCTTTCGTCCCCATGGTTCTCTCCTGTTTGCTCAGCCGCCATTGCTCGTAGGAATCACTTCTTTCGTCTTTATCGGAACAATGCGTCTGGGCATAATAGGTGGTTTTTTGTTTCTAACCGTAATGAGTACAGGAGGATCCTAAGTCATGCTTAGTTGCTGTTTGCTGATGGAATGAAACAGCATATAGCAACCCGAGAGTTCGGCTCCAGAGAGTACTGGCGACTTTTCCGAACTTGCTGAATACTAGTAAATCCTCCATCCCTCTTTTAATGAATAAATTTGAGGTCTTCACAGCCACAGCGGACAAGGCCGTCTGCTTTGTTCGCAGAAACTCCTCCAACTTCACATATGACTCACTTTATGTATACACACCAAAATTCCTCCTCTTTTCTCTCTAAGCTGTATAACTACCTCTCTCTGCTTCCTGTTTCCCGCCTGCTGGAAGTCCTCCTCGGTGATTCTTGTCTTTAAGAACTCTGGATAACACTTAGACAATTATCTAATTATCACCCTATCAGACTTCAACCGATTTTTGGCAAAGAGTTCAAGGTGCCTATCAATGCTGAATTGGTTCAATATCTCACAGCCAGATTTTGGCAAATTGTTCAAAGTATTCATCAATGCTGAATTGGTTCAACATCTCACAACACATAACCTATTCTCTGACATACAGTACGGCTTCGGCTTCGCCAGGTCTACCGCTGATATGCTAACGACCATTACCGAATTCATATACCAGGCTCTCGTTAAGAACGGCAAAGCTATAGTTGTTGCCCTGGATATTTCTAAAGCATTTGACAGAGTCTGGTACGCTGGCCTTCTTCGCCAGTTACAGGGCTAGGACATAACTAGACGCTTGTTTAATTTAATCCAATCGTTTCTATCAAACCATGTAATGAAGATCGTATTGAATGGGGAAGACTCCAGATCCCATCATTCGAACGTGGGTATTCCCCAGGGCTCTATACTAGGCCTGACACTTTTTCTGATTTTCATCAACGATCTCCCTTATGTGATCAGATCCCAAGTAGGCATTTACGCTGACGACACCATTTACTCCCAACTCAGTAAGAAATCTTCCAATGCAGACAAGATAACTTCGCTGTTGATCTTGAAACGGATTTCCAATCTGTGGTGAACTTGGTTAAGAAATCGCTTGTAAATTTTAATATTTCCAAAATGAAGCGGCTATCCTTTAACAACCATAGACAATCTTTTCTGCCTTTCATCAGTATAGATAAAGCTATTCTCCCGGAAAGCAATACACTGCGTCTCCTCGGTTTCACACTCTGAGCTGACCTTAAGTGGTGTGAGTACATTGAATCAAAAGCCAAATCTACTACTAGAAAGGTTAGGTCACTGCCTCCATCTTACACATATACAAATCAGCCATCCGACCGTGCAGTGGATACTGTTGTCATATCCGGCTAGGAACCCCTGCAATTAATCTTGGGGTTCTAAACAATATTCAAGGGAATGTAATGTAATTAATCCCGACGCGGCAGCTCAATTTCTCACCGATGAGTTGTAGCTTCCCTCTGTCTTTTCTACAAATATTCTGACGGCTTCTGCTCCGACGAGCTTAGATCACTGGTGTTCCCTCTATATGAATTTGCTCGTGTAACTAGTCTCTTACCTGCTTACTGTCAAACTATTTAAATGTAACCGCCTCTTCTACTACAGTAGCTTATTTTTTGCACTTCCATTCCGTGGAACTCCCTTCTGCATATTGCTTCCTGATAGCTACAATCTCCAAAAATTTAAATGCAGCGTCATTTGTCATCTCTTAACCCTGTGTATTCATATTATTGTTTTAAATTTTTGCATATATATATTTTTACACACACACACACACACACACACACACACACACACACACACACACACACACACACACATATATATATATATATATATATCGCTCATTCAGTAATGAATTAGAGCACTCTGACTATTGGACGTGTATAATATACACGCTAAAAAGTCAGCCTTCTTCTACCGAGCGCCCATAGACCAGAGGTATAATCGCTGACTGACGCCAATTCGGTCGGGTTTCAGTCGTAGGTTCAAAGCAATCGGAGTCTAAACGCACTGATGAGTTGTGATACAGCGAAACAGATCTGTCTGCGGATGACTATATATATTAATGAATAATTGGATAAAAACCTTTCTTTTAAACATCTTTAACTGAATACGGTCGACAAAGAAGATTTAATTAATTTTGTATTAAGTTTTTCGTATCCTTTATTTCGTTTTGTTGGACATAAAGAAAAAAAAATTGTCCAGAATTTTTATTGTTTCATGCACTTCCGGCCACTTCTTTAGCCATTTATAAGCGTTTATTTCTAACAAAACGGAAAATTGTCAAAAAGGCAGGATAAAACTTCAAAAAATTACTTTAGTTTTCTTTGTCGGTCGTCTTCGATATATATATATATATATATATATATATAAGTTCTGTTTGTACAAAAAGGGGAAAAAAAAGAAAACACTCACGATCAGTGAAGACATCCTAGTGTGCCTCACGAAACTTCGAAATCGGCATGAACCTGCTCATCTAAAGTGACAAATTCTTTGCACTAAAACTATCAACGTCCTATCCTACCCCGATATCGAACACTTTACGATAAGCTTCATCGCAACTCAATATATATATATATATATATATATATATATATATATATAATAGCACCTAATGAGCCAGACGAACGTACCTAAGTTTCTCCTAAAAGGATCGTCAGGGAAAGATGATTTTCCATGACGATTCGTATAGAAAAAACCTCGGTAGGTTCGTCTGATTCATTAGGTGCCATTAAATTCGCTCTACCTTTGTATTGATGTTAGATGGTTACTCGTGTCGGGATTTTTTTTTCTTATGGGCTTCGTGCTTATTTCTGTCCGAAAACTTTTGACAGACTTTTATGTCCTAAGCTGTTTCTTTTTTTTACAACCCTTTTCTTACCTTCGTTCGAAAGTATTCGAGGAAGCTTTTGGAGACGAGTGTACTTATATTTACGCTGATATATATACTGTGTGTGTGTGTGGTGTATGTGGTTATGTGTGTCTTTTGGGTGTGTGCTAGATGGTATTTACCAAGCATGTCCCGCAGATAATTACTGCATTTGTGATCTTGATGCTTACTAAATAGTCCTACAATTGGATTCTTATGCTGTGTTATGCTAACATTAATTACTAAATATCAACCAACAGAATCTTCTCGATCTGGATTCGGTACACCAATATGCTATTAAAATTAATATCTGATGGTATGACGAATTTTGTGCTACACTTCTATCTGGTAAAACGAACCACACCTTTTTTTTTTATCTCAGTCAGTCAGCTAAGTGCCATACGCGTTACACTGTTTGGGCGATCATGTCTCGAAAGAGACATGACTGACAAGCCAGAAAATTATGCCGCAGTAGGTTGCTATTGCTTCCTGTGGTAAGCCAATGTTATAGAACCCAATATGTCCTATTATTTAACCCATAACTGGAGGAAAGAGACGGATTAATACCTTTCCCAAGGGTATTTGTGCGTAAGTGAATGCAAGGAATTCAACTGGAATTCGAACACGGTATCCCAATTTTTCGTTCCGAGTTGATATCCACTGCAACACAACGCGCATTTTTTTTATCTCACCTGTCATAAAAATTAACGTGTCGTCGGCCCCATTGACAGCATCGGAATCTGTTATCAAAATAGTAACCAGAATAAGCACATTTATGCTAAACCCATCACTCGTTAAGAAACTACAACAGCTTCAATTCTCATTGCCACACAAGAACAGACCAAAGACTTTACTTTCCGTTATACTCCCTCCCACAACGTCAACATTGTCTTACCACAACAAAGACCTTTGAATTCACTCTGGTCGACTCTAGCCGACTCCACACGAATCACAATCACCAAGGATCTCTATTCACAAGCAGGGTTAATCCTTGGGAACGCTAACCTTCTTATCCTTCGCCATTACCAACCCAGCTACTGTTGTTAATCACCTTAAGCAAAGACATTGCAATAAGATTAATGAACTTTGTGTTAAAGGGTCTGCCATTTCAGGATGCACGGCTTCTTTGGTTATTCCGTTGGCGGTTGGCGCACTAAGTAGATTTGTCACCAGGAGAGAAATGTTTAAAAGCTTTAGACGATCGCTAAATAGGATCGAAAGGAAATTATGCGTGTTTCTTTGCTTGGCATTCATTCTATTCTCTTTGCTCTTTTTTCTACCACTTTATTTGATTTAATTCTTTGTTTCTTATTGCCGTTCTTTCTTTCTTTCTTTCTTTCTTTCTTTCTTTCTTTCTTTCTTTCTTTCTTTCTTATTGCTTCTTGCTTCCCTCTAATGTTCCTCTCATTATTTCGTTCTTGCTTTTATTTCTCTATCCTTTAATTCTAACAACCATCTCTCTTACCACTCCCTCCCATTTTCATTTTCTTTCTTTTTTTCTTTTTTCTAATGTACCCCTCGTTATTTCTTTCTTGCTTTTTTTCCTCTATCCTTTTATTCTAGCACCCACCCCTCTTAACACTCTCTATCATTTTCAGTTTCTTTCTTTCTTTCTTTCTTTCTTTCTTATTGCTTTTTTCTTCCCTCTAATGTTCCTCTCATTATTTCTTTCTTGATTTTATTTCTCTATCCTTTTATTCTAGCACCCACCCCTCTTAACACTCTCTGTCATTTTCAGTTTCTTTCTTTCTTTCTTTCTTTCTTTCTTTCTTTCTTTCTTTCTTTCTTTCTTATTGCTTCTTTCTTCCCTCTAATGTTCCTCTCATTATTTCTTTCTTGATTTTATTCCTCTATCCTTTTATTCTAGCAACCACCCCTCTTAACACTCTCTGTCATTTTCATTTTCTTTCTTTCTTTCTTTCTTTCTTTCTTTCTTTCTTTCTTTCTTTCTTTCTTTCTTATTGCTTCTTTCTTCCCTCTAATGTTCCTCTCATTATTTCTTTCTTGATTTTATTTCTCTATCCTTTTATTCTAGCAACCACCCCTCTTAACACTCTCTGTCATTTTCATTTTCTTTCTTTCTTTCTTTCTTTCCTCTAATGTTCCCCTCGTTATTTCTTTCTTGTAACTCTCCACTTTGTTTGCTTGTTTCTTTTGTTACTGTACTTTCTTTCTTCATTCTTATTATCTCTTACCTTCTCTCTAACTCACGCTTAATTCTTTCTTTCTTATTTCTTTTTTAATTCTCTTGCTATTTTCCCCTCTTCACCCTCTCTCTTATTTTTTCTTTTTTTTCTTATTGCCTTTCTTGATTGCTTTTTCCTTTCTTTTCTTTCTTTTATTATTTTATTTAGCACCCACTTCATTATTAATTTCTTGCTTCGATTCCTCTATTTTTGCACACTTGCTACATCCTCCCTTCATTATCTTCCTTTTTTCTCTCTTTCTTTTGTTTTATTCTACCTTTCTTTTCTTTCCTTTTGATTATATTCTCATTTCCTTTAACCGAATATTTTTCTTTCTTTTTTTTATTTCTTGATTGATTTTGTGTCTCTTTCTTTTTCTTTCATTCTAATTATTTCTTTATTTTCACCAAAACTTCCACTATTTTTTATTTTGTGCTTGCTTTTTGTTTCTCTTGCGACTTCTTTTCTTTTGTCCATCTCTTTCTCATTTTCTTTCTGTCTTTTGTTCCTTTCTCTTTTTTTATTTCTTTAGTTCATAATACGCCCTTCTTTTCTGTAACCCTCTTTTTCTTTCTTTCTTGCTTGCTTGATACTTTGAGTTTATTTCGCTATCCTTTCATTTTTATCACTTTCTCTACTCTTCTCTTTTCTTTCTTTCTTTCTTTCTTTTTTTCTTTCTTTCTTTCTTTTTTTCTTTCTTATTATGTTCTTCTTCCCTCTGGCTCTCAACTTATTCTTTATTCCTTTCTTGCTTGCTTGTTTAATTCTTTGATTTTATTTCACTATTCTTTCATTCTTATCACTTCTACTCTCTCTCCCTCTCTCTTGATTTCTTTTTTTGTTGCTCTCTCTCTCTCTCTTCTTTTCTTTGGTTCTTATTATTTTTTCTTCTTTCTAACTCTTCGTTTATTCTATTTTCTCACTTGCTTCTTTGATTTTTTGCATTTACTTTTTTATCCTTTCATTCTTACTGCTTCTATTCTTTTCTCTTTCTTAATTCATTTTCTTCTTTTGTTTCTCTTTTCTATCCTTCTTTCTTTCGTTTTTACGTCCTTCTTCTCTTTAACCCTCCATTTTCTACTTTCTTAATAGATTCTTTCCTTTTGTTTTTCTTTCCTATTTCTCTTAATGTCTTTTTTCTTTTGTTTCTCTCTAGTTTTCTTTCAATTATTACTTTTCTATTTAAAGTATTTTTTCTTGTAATTTTCGTCTTTTTTTAAAAACTTTGTTTTGACATATCATTTTTCCCAGCTTTCTGTTCTCCCCTTTTTTGTGGTTTGTTTTACATTCTTTTATATTATATCGTTGTCTTCACCTTTAACTTTGTTATATTTTCTTTCTTCATTCGTTATCCGATTCACACTGAAATTGTTCAAGGAAAAAGAAAGCAACGATCTTTAGAATGGTGTGATACAGACTAAAAAATACAAATAAACTAAACTATTTTCTCATTGAGGGATAGGAAGATCATAGGACATATATATATAAAAAAGACCAAATGCACACAACAATTTTAGTATAAGCGATAAGGAAGTTGAATACAGGATTGGTTATGCAGGGAGTACTCTTGTCTAGAAAACAAAAATATTGACCTGAAAAGTCGAGTTATGTTTTTAAATAGCCTCGTCGGATCTAGACGCCCATATATATGCCATTACTGACGTTCAAAGCATCCAGAAATGTCAAAACTATCATCTGTGCATAACCGTTTTTTCTGATCTATGGTTAAAAATAGCTTCAAGCAAATGCATCCTTTCGGTCTTAAAGAATATTGTCCAATATCAGATCCTTTATATCGGCACTGCAGAATTACAAAAAACTTTTAGAAAAGAACAAACATTCAACAGCAATACAAAATAACAATAATAATAATAATAATAATAATAATAAAACGATAGCAGAAAGGTTTGGAATAAAATTTCCATAAGTTTTAGTTTGATTGATTGGTTTTGTTTTTTTCAGCTTATAAAAACTCTTGCGGGTTATTTAAAGCCAGAAAATAATTTTAATTTATAAGAACATTTTGGAGATAACGATGAGTTACTGATACGAGGCCTACAAATTAATCCATATATGGGGAGATCAGGTGGAGTCATACTTGTGTAAAGGATATTTGCGAGTAAGTGAATATTACGAATCGGCTTATTCGATTTCTGATTTCGAACCGTTATCCAATAAACCAGTCACACCTTCAAGCTGCAGTCAATTAAATGCTATACGTGACACACGCTTAGGCGATCATGTCTCGAAAGAGACATGACTGACTAGCCAGAAGATTTTCCCGATGATTGAAACCGAGGCTATAGAACACAAACTGTCCTGTTATTTAACCCTTAGCTGGAGGGAGAAATGACGAATTAATACCTTTCCTAATTGTATTTGCGCGAAAGTGAATTCAACGAATTCAACTGGAATTCGAACTCGGCTCTCTGATTTCTCGTTCGCAGCCGATAACCACTGAACCACGACACACACCTCCTCAAAGCTTATTATTCCGAACGGGTTACTCATCTACATACTAACCAGCACAACATTGCTTAACTTTAGTGATCATACGAGAACCAGTATATCAAAGTGATATGGTCGTAATTCATCAGTCTCGGAAAGTGCAGTTATGGGAGAATTTAAAATTTTTAAGAAAATATCTTTTTAAAAAAGTCAGCCGACAGTAAAATTAAAAAACACGGCTAGAGGCCATCCAATGTTTCCTTTATAAAAACGGCCTATTATAATATTTCACTTATTGTGTAAAATGAATTCAGCGAGCCGAGATCAAATTGCGATTAAATCTGTTTAAAGAAAATTTGCATTCATGCCTTTCTACCCACTTAAACTTTTGTCGAAAGTCCTCAAATAATGTGCTTTCCGTTACTTGCTCCAATTTATTGTTTGTGATCTTGTAGAGGCAGTCGTAAGATTCGATATAAATATCTTCCTTGAGGAGGCCTGCACACTTCACTCATTTGGAGAAAACAGTTGTATACAGCAACAGTTTAAATATTTTTGAAAAAGTTTGGCGCCATGCATGCTATCAATATTAAAATCTCGATCTGATGAGGATATTTACGAGTATGACTAGTTTTTCTGTTAACATTTTGATTTTGTAACAGCTTGCGCTGTTGGACAAAACTACGCCTAGAACACCCTATTCTATGTTTAATTTCTCTATCCCCTATTCTAAGTTTATCCATATATATATTTTTTTAAACATATCCACACATCAAGGTATTCCAAGTATTTAATATTTATTAATTCCACAACCTGAGTTTTTCAGGAAGAATTCAGGATATACATCATCGATGAATTTATTACAATTCAGACCACTGTTTATAGTTTGACAAATTTGATCTTTATCTTCAATTCTTTCTTTTAAAAAGTTGATAGATGACATAATAGTCAGATATAAAACACTCATGTGATTTTCGATCGTTGAAGGTACGTCCAAAAATATTAGATGCACTTCCGTTAATGAATTTTGGCTGATATAACGTTTTCGAAATATAATAAAAACATAAAATTTCATCTAACTAGAGAGATTGGTAAATGGACGCAATTTTATATTTTTAATTTCGCGCATGCGCTTTGTTAGTTTTGATTTTGTCGGTTGCACAGTACAGTAGGATCAGTTGTGCATCGTCTATGAGATAAAATGCACTATGACGCAATTCACTCAGAAATTTCGAAACGGGATGCATTATTGCTTAGCATTCGCACCAGAATTTCTAATACAAACATTTTAGGGTGTTTGGTTGTCAGTCTGAGAACGGTACAGAGGATTCGGAAAGAGATTAATGCATCTTATTGTGATTCCAAAAGCACGGCGGCTCGCAAATATTTCTCTGGCCGTTCTGATAAGAAAAGAGCTCTCGAATGTGTTGGTGAGGGTCTCAGACACAACACGGAAGCCTACATCAAGTGTGTTTAATTTGTTGTTTTGTTTTTTCTAATTAAACATATATATATATATATATATATATATATATATATATATATATATATAGTATATTTATTTACATCTAACTGCCTGAATAATCAAGGAATCTTGTTAGGAAAATATACGCCCTCCTATTTTTCTAACAAGATTTCTCGATTATTCAAGCCGGTAGACGTAAATAAATACTGGGTTTAATTATAAAGCAAATACGAAAATACGAATATCCATTAAAAAGTTATGCTTCAAGGCATAGATTCAAAATATGCTGTAGTTATATGTAATGAATTTCGAAAGATTTCGTAAATATATATAATGTTAAAATGTAATTATGTTCAATGCCCAAATTGTTTTTTTTCAGTCATAGGGTTTTTCAGCAGACATTTTCTTGACTAACACTACTGCCTAAAGGCACTTGATGTAGGCCTCCGTATTGTCTCAGACTAAACTTCGGAGGCCTACATCAAGTAGGTTTGGTTTAAGCAACAGGACCCAATTTATCCTGTTGTTTAAACCGAAACTGGAGGGAAAAGACGGATTAATGCATTTGCTAAAGATATTTGTGCGTAATTGAATGCAAAGAATTCAAGTGGAATTCGAAATCTACTCTCCGATTTCTCGTTTCTAGCCGATATCCACTGCACCATAATGTTTATATATAACGTTAGTGTGAAACTTAAGTAGCAGTTTGAACGTTTGAAGTGTGGCGTTTAGAACATTTTTTTCACCGTCTTAATAACTTAGGTATGGAGCCATGTTGAGTACTGTTTAGGAAGGTGTTTGTCTTTTGGGGTTTTCTGAGTTTGTTTATTTTCGCCTTCTTTTATATAGTTTTTTAATTTTACATTATTTTTCTATTGTTTTATATCTGTGTTTTCTTTGGGTCACCTGGCAGGCTTTCTCTTGCTTGTACCATTCATTTTTAGTATATATATATATATATATATATATATACGATAGACTGGTTTAACAACATCAAAATATACGATAGACTGGTTTAACAACATCAAAATATACGATAGACTGGTTTAACAACATCAAAAACAAATCTAAATCCACCTTCCTTAAATTCGATATTGTCGATTTCTATTCCTCTATATCAAGGGACCTTCTTGAGAGTTGTTTAAGATTTGCTAAAAATCACGTGAACATTTTCGATAGGAACTACGAAATTATCTTTGCGGCCAGAAAATCCATTCTCACCTTTGATGATTCTACATAGAAAAAGGGCTGGGGGTGGTTTTTGACGTCCCTATGGGAGCATATGATTCAGCCCAGGTGACAGATCTTGTGAGAATTTACATTTTAGATATTCTAAGCAGATGTTTAGACCCAAAACAATTAGGCCTATATCGGGACGATGGATTAATAATTATCCCTAATTCCAATGGGCCCTACACAAATAGGATACACAAAAAAAATTTAGAGCCCTGAAGTACCTTGGTTTTAAAGTCGAAGTCACCTCTAATCTTAAAATTGTAAACTATCTAGACATCACCCTTAACTTAAATGATGGATCCTACCAACCATTTCTCAAAGAAAATAGTTCCCCCACTTATATTAATATTTCATGCAACCACCCCAAAAATATTATAAAACAGATACCTAATATAGTGAATAATAGAATCAGCCAATTATCATCCAACATTAAAACTTTCAACGCAAGTAAAAATATTTACAATAAGGCCCTTCAAAAAAGCGTATATAAAAACAAGTTAACATATAATAAACCTACAATAGACTCCGAATCATCCAAAAATAAAAATAAAGGAAACTGTAGAAAAAGAAAGATAATTTGGTTTAACCCCCCTTATTGTAAACTAACTAACATCAATATTGGTAAATATTTTCTCAAGTTAATAGACACAAATTTTAATGACAGTAACCCTCTACGTAAGATTTTTAATAGGGACACCCTTAAAATTAGTTATTCTTGCACCCCGAATATGGACAGCCTTATCAGTTCCCATAATAGGAGTATTCTGGTGAACTTGTGCAATGCTGAATCTAGGTCCGGAATTCTAAACGAATGCAACTGTAATTCTGTGGACGCCTGCCTGGTGGAGGGAAAATGCAAATCTACCCAGGTGATTTATGAAGCCCGCATTTCTCCATCTAACAAAAAATAAAACGAGTTCCGGACCTATATCGGTATGTCCGCCGCTCCTTTCAAACAAAGACTGTATAACTACAGGTACTCCTTTTCGAACCCCGGTCAGAGGTACCAGACAGCCCTTTCGCGGGCATTCTGGAAAATGAAAGAGGAAGGGCTGGATCCTGAAATTAGCTGGAAACTGATAGGTTCAGCCCGTATTCCGAGGAATTTTCGTGATAGGTGCTGTCTATGTTTATTGGAAAAAAATTCAATATTAAAATACCCCCACCAACACCGGCTACTGAATACTAGGAGGGAATTCATCAGTAAGTGCCGCCACAAGGCAAATTTTTCGAATACTTAAATTTAGAATTTAAATCCCCATTGACTAGATGTTAGAATATAAATTAAAAGGATTCAATTTAATTTTTAATCTTAATTTTACCCTAACGTTAACCTTAAAAGGTATTTTAACCCCACTACCTTCCTATCCCAAGCTCCTTTAATTGCCTATTTTTAGAAAATATGGATTCTTTTACTAAACACCTTTCTCCTTGGTTAACACATATATGTATATATATATTTTTTTCTCTAATATTTTTTTCTCTGATATTTTCTTTAATAATTTTTAAACTGATAACTTCCTGTAATTGGCATTTAGCTCGCTTCTACCTAAAAGGTTTAATCAAATAAACTTAAATAAAATTTTTAAAATCTGATATTGAAACCCATTCCTTCTCGCCTAAATACACCTCTTCAAACAGCCCAAAATCTTAACTTTAAAAAGTAATTTAACTCATTTAGTTGTCTATCTTTATCAAATATAGACTCCTATTCC
>JBBBDQ010000812.1:465000-560000 GCA_037127315.1 Ascarosepion bandense
ATTAGCTTTGCGTGTTATTACAAATGTGAGTTTAGTAAAATCCCTCATTTCTTATAAAAAGTAAAAAAAACAAAAAAACAAAAAAACAAAAAACAAGACAAAAATACTCCTATATATTCAGTTTGATCGCGGTTTAAATGATGTAAACATTAAGTGATTTAAAATTGATTCCAGCAGTGGCAGAAACGGTTGAATTTGCTAAACACGCAAATCTGGATGATAGTATTTGAAATGGATCATCTATTTACCTTATTAAAGAGGGGGAGGGTCTGCTCAAAACACAAGTAGCTACTAAATTTATTACCCGATATATATATATATATATATATATATATATATATATATATATATATATATATGAGTCGATTGCTTCTGTTTGTTTGCGTGTCCATTAACTCCTTTGGTTTTGAAAAGAGATTCCTAAGCATTTATATATATATATATATATATATATATATATATATATAATGTTTGATATATATTATATTATATTATATTATTTATATATATGCGCGGTACGTATTTGATAGCGCTCAATATCAGTGATAGAGCTAACATATTCAGTTAGATAGGTGTGAGTTTGTGACCCTGGGTTTCACGTTTGTGCGATCGTCAGATAAACTGATTAATTCTTTAAAAAACTAAAAAATGAATCAGTTTGTCTGACGATCGCAAAAGCGTAAAACCCAGAGTCACAAACTCACACCTATCTAACTGAATATATATATATTCTCTATCCTCTCCAAATCCTATCTTCTTTCTTTCTTTCTTTCTTTCTTTCTTTCTTTCTTTCTATCTGAAGCTGTTCCTTATCTATCTATCTATCTATCTATCTATCTATCTATCTATCTATCTAAATTTCTTTGTGAATGTATATCATTTCATTAATATCAAATTTATCTCTCCTATGTTTCTATATGCGATCGTACATTGATTTTATATCTATTGCATGTATGCTCTTACTAAGCCTGATAATTTTTTATCCGAAAAATATAATGCTTTTTTAAATGTGCCAATGATTAATTTTTTATCCTAAACAGAACCGATATTTTCTTCTACAGTGTCGTTTAATTAATTATTATTTAATAAACAGTTGCATAACTTATAGTTTGGATGACACTTGTGGTGCAGTTAACGGCTGTCTCTTAATGGAATGTCATGCAGTAGCAAACCCGGGAAGACTTGATCTTCATAACTGCCAAATCTACCGCTGCCGGCGCGTTTTCGTACATTTAGCTAAGCCGGTCACGCAAAATGGCCGTACGCCCTGCTAAGACCCTCTTCTTTCTTTGTTTACTCTTGCCACGAGAGAGAGATATTAGCCAGAACTTAATTGCCTGGCGGAGGTTGACCTTTTCGGAACGGTTGTTAAGAGGCTTTATGTTTGCATCTTGACTGCTTTCCAGTTGATTAAGCATTACGTCGCACAATAATCCTTGGTCAGGGAGGATGGCATCAAACAAATGGGCCTCAAAAGACGATCCAGGCGTTTCTATCATCTAGCTTTTATCTTGAAGTTTTGTTTTACGTCATCCAAAGTAGATTTGCCACATTCTTCTGAAACGAAATGACGCCATTTGCAATCTACCATTTGTATCAAAATAAAGACGGCAATCTCTTGGGGTGTTACCATCACATATTTTAAAGATTTTACAAGGTGAAATTAGAACTGATCATACAGACTGTGATAATATGTTTTGACTGTTAGTCGTGACAGTAAAGTCTTATTGGTACTCAACTGAGTCAATTTTGGCCGGAAGGTTAGAGCGTTAGCCTTCTACTCATGGACTCGGGTTTATAGTCGCACCATGTTCGATAATTCACTTGGGGGAAACGATCTTGATGCCTGGCGTTGTTTGGAATTGCCTGAAAAACTATACGACTGGTTGACTCAAGCCTTTTGAGTGAAACTGAGTATACGTAACTATTTGCGAGCCGTCACTGGCTGTATTAATAATCTCTTTAGTTACCTTGGGTGACAATTTATCAAGAAATGATAACTTGATAAAAGCACCCCTCCATCTCATGCCACTCGTGGGTATGTTAGTCAGTTAAGTGTTATATACGATACACGCTTGGGCGATCATGTCCCTTTCGAATCAACTAACGAAGCAGATTTCCCCGTAGTAGTTAGACTGATTTCCCAGCAAGACTACAAAGGCAAATCTGTCCTGCTATTCAAATATTGAACTTTCAACTTTTTGGGTCAATTCACGATAGTAGTGGAGAACAAAAACTTAGAGATCTGAGTTAAGTGGAGGTAACTCAGATGTCTGGAACTGACATGATTAATGGAACAAAAACAATCTACCTATGTGAGCGAAATAAATGGGTCGGATTAAAAATTCAAGTCAATCTGACGAGGATGTGTCAATGAAGATGAGGATAACATTTGCCGATAAATTTAATATTTTATCGTTTTCTTGTTTATTGATTGTAAAATATGTAATGTAAATTAAAAAGAAGAGGACCTATTTTCAAATTTGTAAGAAAAGTGTTTCAAATCGTTATTTCGTTTTGTTTCTATTATAAGTAACATCATTGATGGACGCTTTTTATTGTGATGGAGGGGCTTGTGTGATTCAATGACCCAAAGAACGATGTTGTCAGGTGTTCTAAACTACTGCTAGGGCCACTTTTTGCGGCAAGGCCAAAGCTGAGGACCAAGATTAAGCGCGATCAGCCCCAAAGCGGATAATGATTGCAACAGATCTGAACAGATGAACAAGCAGATGAAGGGGGTGCTACACATGACGGACAAACTACAGATGGCGCCACTCGAAATTATAACAGCGCTTCTGGCAGTCCATTGCAGTTTCATAACTGGATTTTGCATGGCTCGTTCAATCTGTGCCAGAGAGAAAGGTCATGAAAGTAGGGTCACTTCCTGGCAAGCTGATATCGACCTTAAACAAATTAAGGCAATCGAACTCTTTCTTCTATTCTGACTTGTTTATGCTTCATCCAGCTCTTTCAAAGCCAAAAAGCGATAGCGAATAAATAATAGATTTTGCTGAAACTGGAATCTTCTTGTCCTGAACCTGCCCTTTGGTGATAAATGTAGTCATCAATGCCATTATCTTAAAAGGAAACAATCAGCAAAGAATAAATTCAATTTTCGACACGATATAAAGCAGACGACTACAATAGCATTGCATATACTTTTACGATAACTAAGCACTGAAAAGTAGACTGAAAAGGTCAGAAATTAAGACAAAATATTCGAATGGCCAGATGTCTAGCAGCTAATCAGGCATCTGTTCTACCTGTATCTACGAAATTTGGAAAAAGCTGGATTGTAACCTTAAATACTTTAATAAAAAAGTGAATATCTGAATAACACCCAGAATTCTCACCAGGCAGCAAGGAATCTTTGCTCTCTTTCAAAAACTTTTCTTGCTTTGATCGTCAAATTAGACGAACACCCATCTCACGTGGAACCCATATGTACGGTCCTTCTTAGTGACGGACCGTATATATAAGTTCCGTCTAATTTGATAAAATTAATCTGGTAAAAATTATAGGCCTTGTATACTGCCCCAGACAATGTCCACCGAGTATGCTTTATTTTTTGTAGTATTACTGCTTTATCTGGGGTGGGACTGTTTAAATCTCTCTTTCCAACCTTGATAAAATCATCTACGCGAACTTGTAGGCGATTAATTAGTTTCCAAATTACGACCGATTTCCAGCAGACGCACTCTCGGTAGTCTGTTGCTGTTTCCATTTAATATAGACTGTTTTTCATTTAGAAGATGCGTTTTCTTTGTGATCAGTTACATAATCAACCCAAAGATGTAACTGTAAATTCTATACTAACATTTGTATCTACGGAATTTCTAGCTTATTGAATTCTCTTCGATTTGTTGTTTCTCATTCAAATTTGATCTTCATAATTTTGAAAGCAATATACATCGTTACCTTTCGTCTTCGTAATTCTTGTTCTTTTATCGTCCTTTCTTCTTAACATAAATTTTTCTCATATTCTCTAACACTATGAATTCTTGCGTCCTAGAGGTTTATTTGCCTGAGGTGTAATGAAAAAAAAATATCGCTTCTTGTTTAAAACAATATCATTAAACTTAAACATTTGCGCATAATTTTACACTTTTACTCATCTCTTCAGATGTGATCCATTTTCCGTCAGTCGTAGATTAGCTATCGACTTATCAAATAATTGAACTAAAAAGCCTTCAATGAAGCAAAAGGTGGTTATGACATAACGCTAAAGCACAACATTTGCATTTTAAAAGACAACATTTGCATTTTAATTGAAAAAAAAAGATGCATTTTAGAAGACACAATTTTCTTTCTAATGTAACAGGACAAAATGTTAAATAGGAATAGTAAGATTATATGGTTTAACATCCCGCCTATAATAATGAAATTAAAAAGAATTATATTAAAAATATTCATCAAACTCATCGAAAACGTTTCTCACAATTAAGTAAATTGGAAAAAATATTTCACAGAAGTAGTCTAAACTCAGCTGTAACGAACACATATTGCAAATAATTTACTATGACACTATAAACACTGAACACATTCAGCTGTAACTGTAGAATAACGTACGAATTCTCACAAAAACTTAACTGCCTACAAAGTAACATAATATACGGAGCTACGGTAAATTCCAAAGGAAACTTTGAAAGTTTATATATGAGAATAACATAACACTCTGAAAACTGGAAAGCTACTCATGCAAGACATCATTTGACAATATAAATTAATCAAGCATTACTACCCTATTAAACATATATGCCAAATGAATGCAAGCCAAAGTGCACCAAAAATAGGATAGAGAAAGGGAAAATACAAGTAAGTTATAATAACACCTAATAAAACGAAACTTTGCTTAGAACAACTTTCATTCCAGCGTTAATATAAAATGCGTTAATATTGCATTTCATAGCGTGTAGATACGATAAATTATATAAGTATTGAGGGTGAACAAATTCCTCCTAAATATTTTCCGTACTCTAAAAATGTGAGGAGATGAGATGATTAGCGAAAGAATATAAATAAGGACACTTATATGTAACTTACAGAGTTCAAATCTTTAGGCCGCGTAATGAGACAAAAACGGTTTGGAAAATGTAACAATCAACAGATATATTGACGGAGTTCAAAACAGAGAAAAGCAGCGTAAACCTACCTAAAAGCTTGTGTAAATGCTTGGCAGAACAAAGATTAAGAAATATAGAAAGAAAACAATTTTATGAAATTGTGGAAGCAATGATCGACCATTTCCTGAAAAGATACGGAAAACAGAAAAAAGCTGACGAACTACGAAGGAACTAATGACAATGAAAGATGGTAGAACTATCAGTCATGTCCACTGAAAATAATTCAAACGTTTAAAAAAATCAACTCATTGCCAAATAGCTCATGTCACTTTGCAAATTTCTTCTGCCTCACTGCGCAGATGCGACCATAACTGACTTCCTGTGAAGAACGTTTTTTTCGGTGATGGCGAACAATATATCATTGACGACAGGGATTAATTAAAGTAACGTCTTCAGTTTCCGATTAATGAATTTAGTTTGGACTGTTATTTAGGGATGATTGCGCCACACGAATTTGATTACCGAACGCGTCACTAAATTTCATGAATAATACTCAAAGCCGTCGACCAGTCTTGATAGTGAATTTTGCAGCCATCGAAACTAGTCTTACAAGCAAGGACGGGCACATATCAAAGTCTGCAAAGATCAAAGTTGATGCAAAAAATAAAAATTAAATAAAAAATAAAACACTGGGTCATTTTCAAGTTCTTGTGCAATTTTATATTTTCATAATTTCAGTCCTACACATTAGAAAATCTGTATTGACAACAGTGAATCATTTACATTGTGTTTGGGTTTCTGAAATCAGGAGTTATTATTTACAGCTTGACTAAATTTCCTATCTTCGTTGTTATCATCTAAACGTTTCGGTTGTCATATTCTCTGACATTTTTCAGAAATTTGTGCTTCTGCTTAACCGTACGATGATGTCAAACTGAACTGTTTATTTACTTTGATTTTTCTCGTTTTATATCTTGGACTATCTTATTTTATTCCTTGTTTTAAATTTATTGTAGCTTAGCCATGAAGTTATTTTTATCATTAATTAAATGATTATAATAGTTTATCATTTCCTTAAAAAAAGGATTGAACCATTGCTTTAACAGATGTGAAACTAATCTTTGCCTTTGAACAAAACTAAATTGTTGTTGACTTTGCACGATTGAAACTGAAATATCGCGTTTTATTAAGTTGACGCTCTCATAATAAACCAGTCTTTTTCTAAAAATCATTTCAATGGTGTGCAGGGGGCTTACAGTGAGGAAGAAATAAGCAGAGGAACCCTAAAACAGGATAAGAGTTGTATGGTTTTCAGATAGGTGGATTGAATATAGGGAGGTAGGAGATGCCAACTGACATAGCCTTTAAACCTTTGGAGATTGTAGATATCAGGAAAGCAAGTATGTGGAAGAGATTTTGACAGGCAGTACATGCGAGAAAAGAAACTGATAGAGTAGAGGTCACATTTGATCATTTTGACGGTAGAAAAATGGGACCTAAATGCCAATTCATGTGGATGAAACACTAGGAAAGAACCTTGTCAGAGCAAAAGCCGTGAAAATATTTGTAAAAGAGAAAAAGGGGAGCCACATCCAGTCAGTGAGAAGGTGAATGAAGTCAAACAGCTAAATCAGGATCGAATGTATTGCAGATCCTTCTCTGGATTGTGTCGAGAACCACGAGATGAATAGCAGGTTCTGCATCTTTTTGGTCTAATGCCCCATTTTCAATATAAGTTAGAAATTAATTTCCCACTTTCTAAGATTATCCGAATACAAAGTTGTATTCTAAACACAGGTTAATTATCCTTCATCCAAAAACTTTAAATCCGAAAACTAGAAATCCGAAATTTTATCTGGTATTGACATGACTTGCCACAAATAGAAAGTTTGTATATAGATACTTGATTACCTGCATCTATATGTACACAAAACATATAAAATTTTATATAAAATTACTTCCATACTACAATGCAATGGTAGAGTGATCGCCTACGGTCGTGGGTTTGATCCCCAGGTGAGTCATACCAAAAACTGTAAAAATTATCCTTGATGCTTCTCTGCTGAGCACCCAGCAATAAAGAGAAAGATCGAGCGTAAGTAAAGAAATTCAAGGATAGAAGCTGTAAGATAGAAGCAAAGGAAAAAGAGAGCCTTCTGGTCGCCATCATCAGGCTGTGTTATGAAATGAAAAAAGTTATCGGGATTATGCTTGGGTTCCATTCCAAAGCTTCCATCTTTTTTATAGATGCTATACACAAATTAAATAACTTGTATTCCCCAATCCAAATAATAATAATAATAATAATAATAATAATAATAATAATTTAAAGTCGAAGCACGTTTGTTTTGGTCACTCTATTCAACCAACACTTTTTATTCACTATCCAAACGCTTGTGAGTTCAATACCAGGCTACAACATGGGTGAAAAAAAACTTAGAAAATTGAGTTAAGAGGAGATAGCTGATACTGTGAGATCTGTAAGAGGCATGATTCGTAGAACTTCAACAATCTACCCGGTTGAACAAAATAAAGGGCTCAGTTCGAAATTTCACTCGCCTAAAGAAGATCGGAGTGTACAACGGCTAAAATATCGTAAATATGTTAAAAAAAAGATGAGGAAAAAATTCCGAAACATTAAAATGACAACTCGAGGAAATCAGTCTGTGATCTGTTCGATTTTGAACGAAGTGTTTTTCAGGAAGATAGCCCCCCCCCCACTTTTGTTCAAACGGATAAGAGCTCCGAAAATGCACCTGCGGGGCCAGTTTGTTTGCAGCAGTTGCCGGAAGTCGTCAACAGTGACAGCCAACCATCATAAGGATAACAGTCCGGATTTTCTCATTTTTATTTTCATAGCCTTTTCTATATTTGCATATGAACAAAAAGCAGTGGGGTTTGTAAATCATAGTTTGCCTTCTAAACTGAATGCAACCCGTAACAACCCAGTATGTACCAGCAGGCGTTAATAGATTCATGACTTTTCCAAGGACCTTTGTGTGATGTTTTCATGACATAACTTTAAAACGGATATCTTGTAAAATATTATGAAACATGAAAGTATGTGTACAATATACAACACATATACTGCATCAAGTTTAGTTTAAAGGACTGACAAAGACAGTACTTTAAACTAAACAAAGAAGATGACAGAACTGGTAAAACGACATTTAAATAATAAATAATGCAAATCTTTGAATCAATAGCTAAATCGACTGCTAGAAAAGTTAAGTCACTGTGTCGAGCCAGGATATTTCTCCAACCTGAGTCCATCTTGCACATATACAAACCAATATTCTGATTGTGCATAGAATACTGCTGTCATATCTGGTCGGGCGCTCCTGCTATTCATCTCAGGGTTCTCAACAGGCTCCAAAGGAGAATCTGTAATGTGATCGGTCCCGAACTGGCAGCTCGACTCTAGCCATTTTCTCACCAGCGAGATGTGTTTCGCCTCTGTCTATTCTACAAATATTTTCATGGCTTCTGCTCCCATGAGCTTAGCTCACTAATGATTCACCACAAGAATGTACTCGAGCAACCAGACTGGCAACGAGGTCCCACCTATTTTACAGTTAAATCAACTAAATGCAGCGGCCACGTTTGCTTCAGCGGCTTCCTTTCTCACACTTCCCGCTTGTAGAATTCCCTTCTGTATATTGCTTCCATGACGACTACAATCTCCAAGAATTTAAACGCAATGTCAATTCCCTTCTCTTATCCATATCACAGCAGTCTTTCCTCGTCCATTCTCCTTCCCCTTGTGTATCTTGCCCTTTCTCCGATACCCCCTGTAGACGCTTCGTCTTTCTCTTCGCTCTCCTCCTGTTTAAACTTTCACACTTCTCTTATGTAGACCCCTGCTCATCAGTGGCAGTACCACCTTGTTTGGGATGAAATGATTAAAAAAAATAATATGCAAATTAACAAACTACGAACGCACGCATGAACACCAGTGATGTTAAAATAATAATAAATAATTACATCATTTACATTGTTCGAACTATTGTCTTCAACTTTATTGCTATGTTTACGATGTTTCGGCCGTTGAGAGTTCCGTCCTTCTTCAGTTACTAGTAATTTCAACAAAACCCTTTATTTCGACCACTGGTGTATATCATTCTCCTCCCATGTTCGATGTCACTTTTGGTAGCCATGTAGTTATCTCCCTTTAACTTATTTGTTCACCAGTCCTGTAGCCTGGTATTGAACTAACAACTCGTTTGGGTTAAATAACTGAAAATAACCATCGTCTATATCCACTGAGCTGTGTCCGAAACGTCGTAAACATGGCAATAAAAATGAGGACAATAATCTGGACAAGGCAAATAATGTAAATACTACCTCATCTCAAACGTATAAATAAATAATAAATAATTAAGTAATCCTTAACAATTAATGAGTCTGAAAAATTAACAAACGAGACTATATTATAACTACAAATAACTACATTGTCATAAAAAATTATTTAAACAATAAACTTCACAATATTTTGAAATATAAAAGTTGTTACTAACCCAGTAACCATTAGGATAATACAAATTACCTTGCAGCCTATAATGCATCATTAGCAAACATATACAAACAGTCGAGGTAAAACACATCACTTCTCTTATGTGGTGTGTCCCTTAAAAACGTAATGATACTGGCCCTCTACATCTTACTGTCAATATTTTTAATAAGCTTTATTTTTTGTTATTTCTCCCAAACTCTGTTCTGCCATTTCTTTCCTCAAGACCATTAAATAAGTCACGCGCTATCTTCTTTCCTTTTTTCATTCTATCCCTCATGTGAGTATAAGATTTACCAAGACGTTTTTCTTCATTACGTGTCCCAGAAATTTCAATAATCTTTATTTGGTATTAAGTAAAAGTTTTCTTTTTGTTTCCATTCTCTCAAAAATTTCGTCGTTGCTCACATGTTGGTCAATTGAATCTTTAGCATCCTTCTGTAGAACCCACATTTCTGTTGCTTTGAATTTCTTCTTCATCTTTGACCAGGTTTTCCAGCTGTCGTTGGATATCACGTAAAAATCCAGTACTTGTTTCCAACAAAATTTTCCTGTCTCTTTCTGTATAGCTTTTGGAATGTGTTTTTGACGACCCCAATGCGTCTTCAGATAGCAGTGTCATACTTTCCGTCTTCTGTTAGAACACTTCCTAGGTATTTAAGTTTTTGCACCTATTTGTATTAGTATTTTCTTATTGTTTTTTTTTTTTCATTTTGGTTCTTCTTTTTGCTGATGACCATGCATTCTGTTTTCTGGTATTTTGTATTTAGTCTTTTGTTCTTCATTTTTCTTTGCTACATTCTTTAGGAGGTTTTGCAGTTTAATTTTGACTTTTCTGTAGCAAAGAAAACCAAATTAACCTGAAGAGTGAAGGCATTACAATAATGCCCTCACGAAACTTCGAAGTTAGCATGATTAAAGTAACACCGCTCATCTGAGGAGCAAGCTGCTCTACATGAATTTTATTAACGCTTTATCCTTATCGTGATATCTAGCACATTATGACAAAACATTTGCTTGCCTCAAATGCCTTTTCACCAGTAAAGTACTGAAAAAAATCCCAGCAATTTTAGCACTAAACATCATTATAAATTAACACAATATATATATATATATATATATATATATATATATATATATATATATATATATAAGTGAACATTGAAGTTAACCCTCAGAGGCGCCAGAGTGTTTTATGCTAGACGTAATGATCTGGCCGCATGTTTTCGGTTTTTCCTAGGCTATTTATATATACGGGTCAGTGGTGCATTGTGGGTAATACTATAACGGTTATGTTAGTAGAAGTAGTTTAATTATTTATTTGGATAAATTTGTTTTACTTGCTTTTATATTTAGAATTTTTTTATTCCTTTTGGCTTTTGATGCTTAATTTATTTATTTATTTCGATTTGTTATTTATTTATTTTTTATTTTATTCATTTATTTTTTATTTCTATTTTTTTTAATTTTATTCTATTTATTTTACTGTTTTTTGGGGCGGTAGTGGTTTGTTAATTTGTTTATTATTTGCTTGGATAAATTATTTGTTTGTTATTATTTACTTATTCTTTTCGATTTTTAAGTAACGTAATAAAAAAATGGATGTGTATTGTGGTGCATTGGATATCGACTCGGTACGAGAAATTGGGGAGCCGAGTTCGAATTCCAGCTGAATTCATTGCATTCACTTACGCGCAAATACCCTTGGGAAAGGTATTAATCCGTCTATTCCCTCTAGTTATGGGTTAAATAACAGGACAGATTGGGTTCTATAGCCTTGGTCGGCATCCAGTCTACTGCAGAAACAATGGCAACCTACTGCGGGATAATCTCCTGACCAGTCAGTCATGTTTCATTCGAGACATGATCGCCTAAGCGTGTATCACGTTTGGCACTTAACTGACTGAATAAAAAATTGTTTTCGTGACTGCATTTTGAGATGAGTTAATATCGTTTGTTTTAGCCTGGAAAGGTAATAATATTTATTTTTTCGTACAAACAAAGCTTGCAGGTTTTGGATTGGTTATAGGCTGATGTTCTGATACGTATTTTTCATGGTATTTTTGCTGTCATTTTGGTTTAACTTTTTAATTTCCCTGATATACTTAGAAAGAAGTGTGTTGTTCACGTATTTACTATTTGTGGAGGATGTTTTGTGTGCATAGTTTCATTGTTTTTAGTATCCTTCTGTTACTTCTATGTACATTTTTTTGTTATCTTGTGATTTTACCATCGCTTGGTATATTACGTTGTTTTGTAATCATTTACCGTTTAAGGGACATTCATTTCTTATTCTGCAGTTATACGTAGGTTTAATTTGTTCCGGTTGTTTGTTGATAGTTTTCAATTTTGCTTTTTTATTATTTGGGCTATATTCTCTGTGCAACTGTAACTGATTTTCACCGTGTTTTTGTAGAACATTTTGTGGGGAGGGCCTGATTCCGGTAAGTGTTTATGTAAGAGTTTAAAGAATATTTTTCCTGTGTTTGTTTTTATGTTATTACTATAAGATAGATTGAACAATATGCTATTTCTGTTCCTGTTGGCATTTTCATTTGTGTGTGCTCTGTGGTGAGTGTGTGAGTGTTGCTGGGAATCTACTATCCATTAGGGCTGTTTCATAGTCTTTCTTAGCTTCGTTATATATGGTTTGATTCGAAGAGTTGTCGGAAAGCCTGCCTTGAGTTACTTTTGGTATCTACCTGATTATAAATGGCAATTGATTGGAAGAAGTGTGTATATACAGAGGTTTATCGTTAAGTTTTCTTTATGTTTTTTATGTATCTTTTCTTAGGTTGAAGGTAAAATCTAGAAAATTTATTTGGCTTAGGTTAGTTTTTATGTCTATGTCGAATTCAGTTTTTTTTGAAAATGTTTATAATTTCTTTTCTAGTTTTGTCTGCGTGTTGCTTGTTATAGTTTCTTATGATTATTAGACTGTCGTCTCTGTAGGGTTCTGTAAAAAGAAGAGCATATAAGAAAAAGACAAGAGAAAGAGGAAGAAAGAAAAAGACAGATTGAAAGAAAGACACAGAGAGAAAAGGGAATGGAAGAGAGAAAGACAGGGGAAGAAAGAAAAGAGCAATTAAAGAAAGAAAGAAAGAAAGAAAGAGAATAATATAAAACAAAAGAAAGAAAGAAATAAAGAAGGAAAAAGGGAATACCAAGGGAATAGCATAAAACGAAAGAAAGAAAGAAAGAAAGAAAGAAAGAAAGAAAGAAAGAAAGAAAAAAAAAAGAAAGAACGAAAGAGGGAATAGCAAGGGAAAGTATAAAAAGAAAGGAAGAAAAAAAGAACGAAAGAGGAAATAACAAGAAAATAGTATGAAACAAAAGAAAGAAAGAAAGAAAGAGGGAATAGCACGGGAATAGTATAAAACGAAAGAAAGAAGGAAAGAAAGAAAGAAATAGGGAATAGCAAGGGAATAGTATAAAAAGAAAGAAAGAAAGAAAGAAAGAAAGAAAGAGGAAATAGCAAGGGAATAGTATAAAACGAAAGAAAGAAAGAAAGAAAGAAAGAAAGAAAGAGGGAATATCAAGGGATAAGTATAAAACGAAAGAAAGAAAGAAAGAAAGAAAGAAAGAAAGAAAGAAAGAAAGAGGGAATAGCAAGGGAATAGTATAAAACGAAAGAAAGATAGAAAGAATGAAAGAAAGAAAGAAAGAAAGAAAGAAAGAAAGAAAGAAAGAAGGAATAGCAAGGGAATAGTATAAAACGAACGAAAAAAAGAAAGAAAGAAAGAAAGAAGGAAAGAAGGAAGGAAGGAAGAGGGAAAAAACAGGGGAATTGTGTGAATACGAAGAAAAGAAACAGAATAAGTTTGAACGAAAGAGAAATTATGTGTTCGTAATGATGAGCGGCTGTTAAAGAAATAAAAAAGGCAAAGTCGAAACACATGACGAAACAATTTAAAAAAATAATGACGAGAAGAGATGAATAATGGTTATTAACATCTCTCCAGAACAGAATAGTGCTGATCAATATCACGAGGAAAATCACTGATCAGTAATATATTTCGATAAAGAGCCACGATATAAATGGAGATCGTCCATCAAAAAGAAAAAATGTGCTATTTTAATGGGTAGAAAAATAGTATTATTCCTGGAGATTAAAAAGAAAATCTTATAAATGGGGCTAAGGACATTTTCTGAAAAAAATGAAGAATGTAGAAAATATAAAAAGATGAAATAATATGGTAAAAACTAAATATAATATGCTAAAAATATTATCATGGAAGGAAGACGATTGTCGTAAAATAAGCACATATCACAAAGCGTTCCAGTAAATAGTATTCAGAAAAATGACTTTATTCTACTAATAATACTTTTCAACTAATGACTTTCTGTTATTTCGGATTTTCAGTTCCTTAATAGTATAAAAGAAATGCTACCAAATAATAATTATACGTATTCTCTCAACAACACTTTCTCTAAATTCCGACCAGTTTCAATTAAATTTTTCATTATTCAAAACATATATAGTAAAACAATTGATACAAATTAATGATGCTTATATGTCTAAAATTCTAAAATTAACAACAAAGAACGTAAAAGAGGCCGAAACACACACACACACACACACACACACACACACACACACACACACACACACACATATAATCATCCGTAGACAGTCCTGTTTCGCTGCATCACAGTTCATCAATACTGTTTGATATCCGATTGCATCCAGCCAGGACTGAAACCCAACCGATTTGACATCAGAGATTCTACCCCTAAGCTATCGGTAAAGGAAGGAAGATTTCAGTTAGTTTAATGCACAATGTAAACACGCACTAATAGCCGATGGTGTCCAATTCATTACTGAAGAACGATACGTAAATAGCAGTGAATAGCTAGCTACTGTTTTTAAAGTCTACCATTTTTATATTTCATGGAAACGACCAACAGGGATGGTTTAACCAATATTTTATTGGGTTTTTCCAGCAAACTAACGTTATTGAGAAGTTACAAAAGAAAATTGCCATAGATTGTATTGTTCCGATCACTTTCTGCTAGAGCGTTAGCTATTCTAAAGAGTGATGTATTCGGTACATTTGTTCTCCATGTATTGTCCTACATAGTAGTTTTCACTGTGTGAAGATGCTTGTGAACGAGTAACCACTTGAAGCAGTCACGTGTCCTCTGTGTCTGAATTGACGTGAGGCTCACTTCTATTTTTAGAAAAGAATAAGTTTATAATATATTACTGAAAATGAAGACTGCTAACCTTCTTGTTTTTCGTCTATGTGCCCTGTCCCTTCAGGACGTAGGCAATCATGGCTTTCTACGTCTCCCTGTCCCTGGTGGCTCTTGGCACGCCTTCCCCTGTTACACCATGCAACCCTCGTTCCATCATCTACCTGATTAGGTCCTTCAAATACGTTGTCCGTTGCTTTCCCCTGTCTCTTTTTCCTTCTATCTGGCCTGTTAGTATCAAGTTCTGCAAGCCCTTCTACCTCATTGCATGTCCCAGGAACTTCAGCTGTCTCTTCCTGATGCTCAGTATTAATTTGCTTTTTGCTTCCATCATTTCTATGACCTCATCATTGCTCACATGCTCAATCGATGATATTTGCAGCCTCACTTCTCTAGAACCACATTTCAGTTGCTTCAATTTTTTCCTTCATCTTTGCTGACATTGTCCAGCATTCACCACCATATTGAAGAACTGACATCACATAGCAATCCAGTACCCTCTTCCTTGTTTCTAGCGAAACTGTTCTGTTCCTTAATATTTTACTCAACTTCTGGAATGGTTTCTTCGCCATGCTAATTCGCCTTCGGATCTCTGTCTCGCACTTTCTGTGTTCTGTTATAACACTTCCCAGGTATTTAAATTTTTGTACTTTCTTGTTACTAACTAAAATAACCTTGTTACTAACCTTGTTGTTACTAACTAAAATAACCTACAAAATGAAAACTAGCGATGACCATTATACAGTACCAATTTCAATGTGCAGTACACGGCAGTTTTTTTTTTTTTAATCACAAATCAATTATCTATATCGGACATAATACCACGTACTTAGATAGACACCCTTACATATCAGCTATAAAATCAAAGTGTTATTGAATAGCATTTATTAACTCATAATTTAACAGAACCCTCAAGAAAAATTCTTTTGATAAAACAAAACCTTTTTTAAATCACATAACCGTCGACAGCTAAGAATTAGCGTAACACTATTGATTAAACGCCGTTACTCGCTATCAATCTGATACTGTTCGGTAGCGAAATGGAGTGTTGAGTGTTTTATGATAAAAATTAACCCCTTGAAAGTGAGGAATGAATTTACAGAAAGCACTTAAGACAATAATTATTTCGAATATTTTCTACCTATTCTTAGTACTCCTAAAAGAAAAATATCAAGATACTGGAAGAACTAAAAGATTTCCTTGTCCGTCACATTTGATAAAACATGTATAAATGAATGTTTATCTCTCTAGATATCTATGTATTTATCTATCTATCGTTTTAGTGCAAAGGAATTTGGCACTTTAACTGGCCATGTTCATGCCGACTTTGAATTTTGTGAGGACACCGTTATGATGCCTTCATTTATCAGGGCCTGGTTTTTGCTGTGGAGACCCGAACAAATTCTTTGCTACGTGGATAAGAAAAATAACAAAAATAATTACAAATAAAAACATAACTATAAATATACAAACACTCAATCACGACAAAAATAGAAAATAATATAACAGCCATCAAACGAAAAAAATACACATAAACCTTACAAGCACACACACACACACACACACACACACACACACACACACACACACACACACACATACACACACGAACACAAACACCCAACCCTGACCTAAAACAAACCCTAAGGCGGTCATACGTACCAACATGGTCAGAAAAAATTATTAAGCCAATGAATGAGTTCAGTATAACAAAAAAGATCAACGACAGGAACAAATCAAATTTTTAAAAAACATAAAGAAGACATCTATTCAATATGGAAAAAATTAATGGGCACTGACTTAAGCGTACATTAAAAAGTAATAAAAAAGCATTAAGAAAAAATCAAACATCTCCACAATAAAAATAAAACTAAAAAAAAAAGAAACCAGGCCGAGAATTGTTGTGCTTAAATGCGTTTTTTCACCTTGCTTGATAGGTGATGTTCTTCCTGGCTAAGTCGGTAAAGTTACATCGGATCTAACGAGGGTGCCTACGGCAAAGGCGTATTTTTTTATTAAGTCAATAGACGATAATAAATACACTGCTTAAAATAAGCGGCGCCTTTTGTGTAATATCAGTATCACTCCCAAAAAATGATTATATATATATATATATATATATATATATATATATATATATATATATATATATATATGATTAAAAACGCGTTTCGTCTTGTAACGGCAAATCATTTTTTCTTGATAAAGTCGCTCAGTAGTTTTCTCCTTGTCTTTTTGTTCATTTTTCACAGATACACTCTATATAAAAAATATTTAAACACGCTGACGCACACAAAGAAACACACACACACACACACACACACACATATATATATATATATATATATATAGGTGCGACTGTTGGATAGTCGTGCTTTGTTATTTTTTACGCCGGGACATGGAAATTCCCAGGTTGGTGTCTGGGGGCGCGTTTTATACCACTGGACAAGATACCATCCTTAGTCTTTGTTACAACAGGTATCTAGGAGAAGGAAACTCTGATGTAAAACCTGAGGACTTTTCTTGCTTAATCTGTGGCAATTTTTTGCATCGACTTGAGTTTATGAATGGATCCAAAAAGTGTGGATAATATTTGCACAGGCTTTCACCACTATAATCAAATCATTTGTGTGGGTTTCTTGACAACATAAGCTTATTCAAACGTCCTGCACACACAAAAGTCCACAGGCGATAGGGTGAAGGCGATGGGAACAGGTGAAGAATATCACTGGAAGTTCCTAACTGGATCTCTACAATGTGGCTACCGGTGGGTGATGGCCGTTCTGCACAAATACTTGAGCAATTATAATGGAAAACAAAATAAATATAATCTATTCCTTTTAGAAAACCTGTCATCTTAAACCATATCAATAATCCAAATTTGCTAAATAAAAAAAGTGATTTAATGACCACATGCTGTCATAGAAAAATATTTACTTAAATTCTTCGACCCAGATTGCTATAAACTCCTCTTTACGTTTGCTGCTTTCTTTCTTTCTTTCTTTCTTCTCGCAATATTACTTTTATAACAATTACGAATTAAACCCTTTTATTTTTGCTCCTTACTTTGTTTAATTTTTAATTCTTAATTTTAAATTTTACTTTTTAATCTTTTTTTTCATTTTTCTTTTCTTTTATCTTATTTTTATTTGAAATTTTAAAATTTTATTTTTCCTAGATTGACATTACATTTAATTTTTTTAAATTTATAAATTTTATCAACACGTTACCGTAGAAGATTTAAATATTTAATCTTGTTATTTAAAAAGCAGTAAATTCACTTTAAAATATTGAATTCCCATGAACATCGAGTGAACTTTAATTCAGATCTATTAAACTGTCTGTTTGAAATATGCTCCTGATGATTGCATAACGCATGAAACACAGAGTCGTTCCATAGATGTAGGATAATACGCATATATATATATATATATATATATATATATATATATATATTGTCATCCGCAGACAGATCTGTTTCGCCGTATCACAGCTCATCAGTACGGTTAGACTCCAATTGCTTTTTTATCCAGGATTGAAACCCGACCGAAATGGCGTCAGTCGGCGACTCTACTCCTGGGCCATGGGCGTTCGGTGGAAGTAGGACTTTGAAAAGTTCGCGCTGATCAAAGTAATGTTTTATTTACAAAAATTAGTAAGAATCATATCACTACTGAACGCATTGTCCATCGCTAGCCACTACTTTACTCATCTTTCTGACAGTATTTGAATTCCACTTCGAAAAAACGAAACCATTACTCAACTCATGCTTTAACATCTTCATAAGAATGAAAGTGCTGCTCGGCCAGGTCATGTGACATCGATTGGAACAGGTGATAACCAGACAGAAAAATATCTGATGAATGCGATGAGTGCAATAGTGTAATATAGCAATCTGGCCCCACCCGAGGAAGGTTGATGCAAGCGATGGTGTTTCCCGTCGGTGAAGGGGTTGGCGAACGACAAGACAGGTGTTTGAGAAATACATCCTGTCGGGGCCCGGAGCGGATGTCGTTTGACCTTATTTCCGACAGCGGCGGAAATGACTACGGAGGCAAACAGAACAGGTGTCTCTTGGAATTACGTGGGCGTTGCGTGGGCGAGGCAAAACCGGAAGGAAAGTCCCGGTTCTAGAAGACTATAAAAAGACCTCGACACACGGATTCGCCAGCAGAGAACGGCCAGTGGAAGCAGAGAGACACCACAGGCAAAACTACACTCCCGTCAACCCATTCTATGTGCGCTCTCACTCTTCCATTCTCTGTTCCACACGGGTTCGTCGTCAAGAATAAAAATATAACCTTATATTTTTATATATGCGTGTTTTCGTTATTTTGTCGTCGTACGGCGATATATAACAATAGGACTTGTCAATTTAGCGCTTCCAAGTTGGCCATTTCCTCTCATCCGTTCGCTCATATATTTGTGTTTGGAAACTTTAATGCCTATTACGCCAAGTGTTTTTTTTTAAAATCATCTCAAGGCATTCTACTGTTGCGCAGAAGGTTACATAGGGGAAAATGATGAGAAAGGTTATTGGAAATATTAGGAGGAGGGTAATAGACGGATGAGAATACCAAGGATGGGGGTGGAGTAGATGAAAAAAGAGCTTGGGAGAATCGGTGCGAGTTAGTGAGATAGGAGATGTCTATTGACCTTACATTTAAATTCCTAGAGACTGTAGCTGTCGGGGAAGCAAGTATATGGAAGGGAATTCCACAGACGGGAAGTGCGAGAAAAGAAGCTTTTAGAGTAGAAATTACATTTTATCGGTTTTACTGTAAAAGGGTGGGACCTAGTTGCTAATCTAGTAGCTCATGTAAATTCCATACCTAGGAGGCATCAGTGATCTATGTTCATTGGAGCAGAAACCGCGAAAGTATTTATATATACATCACGCCGGTAAGATAGCGACTGCAGCCGAACTGCCAAGTCGATATCGATCACATTACAGATTTTCCGTTGGATTTTGTCAAGAAGACAGAGATGAATAGCAAGGGCACTCGACCAGATGTTGCAGCAGTATTCAATACACGGGCGGATGGTAGATTTGTATATGTGCAGGATGAACTCAGACAGTAAAAACTTCCTGGCCCTGCACAGGTAACCGACCTTCTTAGCAGCAGATTTAGCAATGGATTCGATATAGTCATTCCACTTGAGGTTCGCTGAGAGTGTGAGGCCAAGGAGACGTAGTGCTTTACTCTCAGGGAGGCTACCCTGTTCCATGCTATAGGAGGGATTGTCTATGATGGTTAGTAGATAGCAGCTTCGTTGTGGAAGCATTAAAATTTTCTAGCAATTTCTTACCCCAGTCCACCACTGATTGAAGGTCCTTCTCGACCTTGGCAGCGATGTTCACTTTGTCAATCTCAGCAGACTTTTGCTCGAGGCGAGAGTAAACGGTGGTGTCGTCGGTGTACATGCCTACTTGGGGTCTTATTACATCGTGGGAGATCGTTAATGTAGATTAGAAAAAGCGTAGAATAGAGCCTTCGGGGACACCCGCGTACGTTTGGTAGTTTTGGGAAGCATGTCCGTTTAATACTACCTTCATTGTGCGATTAGAGAGGAATGACTGGATTAGGTCAAACAATTGTTCAGTTTTACCAGCATGCCAGACTCTGTCAAACGCTTTCGAAATATCCAGGACAGCAGTTCGAGCTTCGCCATTCTTGTCGAGAGCCTGGTATATATACTTAGTGATAGTCGTTAACATATCAGCAGTAGACCTGGTGAAGCGGAAACCATGCAATTTGTCCGAGAAGTGTCTGTGAGTTGTGAGATGCTGAACCACCTCGGCGTTGATAATGACTTCAAATACTTTGCCAAAGATCGTTAGGAGGCTGATAAGGCGGTAATTAGAGGGGTCCAAATGTTCTCTAGTATTCTTAAATGTAGAAACTACAGAGGATGACCTCTAACAGGCAAGAAAGCAGGAAGCAGATAGGCAGTAGTTGTAGAGCTTAGAGAGAACAGAGGAGAGTTCAGGGACACATTTCTTCAAAATTGTGACTGGACTTCTGTCCCCTCCGGTTGATCTATGATGGCCAAGCTTTAGAATTATGTGAGAGACCAGCGAGGGGGTAATACAGACGCCATTCAGTTGGGCCTCAGTTCTAGGTAGAAAGTCGGGTGTAGATACTTCAGACGAAACCATTCTCGAATTGGTGGAAAATCTGCGCGCAAAGCATTCAGCTTTGTCCGCTGAAGAGGTGAGGACCACAAATTCATTGATAAGAAGGGGTATTGAGGTTTTACTTTTGTTAATCGCACTTTTACAGAGTCTCCAGTAGTCTTTGGTGCAGAACTTCCAGGATTCTATGCGCTACTTCATTCTGGCAGCAAACAACATCTTAGTTTCATTAAGTATCTTTTTGCACTTATTACGAGCTGAGGCGAAAAGGCGCCTGTTATTGTCCAACGCGTGGCTTCTATGAAGCCGGAAGAAATGATTCCGGTGGGCAATCAGGAGGACGAATGGGATTTAAGCTGAAACTTCCTGGCTGGGATGAAAGCATCTATGCGAGTCCTAACCCAAGAGGACACCACGGTTTTACAGTCTTCAACGGGAAGATTAAGAACATTGTTCCAAGGGACGTCACACAGGAAGTCGCGGAACGAATCACATTCTGCTATTTGGTAGCAGTAGGATATTCTGCTGGTCTGAGTTTTTTGGGTGGAGTGGTAGTGGGAGTGGAAAGAGGTGTTAACGGAAACTACCGCATGGTCAGAGTTTCCGTGAGGGCAGAGCTGCTTGACATTGCAAAAGTCTGAGATGGATGTGAAGCAGAAGTCTAGCAGTGAGTCCCTTCCATGAGGGTTATTGGAGAAACACGTGGGAAAATCCACCAGTTGCGTAAGAGACTGAATGATTGAAAAATTCATGGTGTGGACACCATCAAGATCGGTGACAGAGTTTGGTGTGGTGGACGTTAAAGTCACCAAACACAAATATATGCGCAGGTAGATGAGAAGAAATGGACTTGTCAATATTATTAGAGATGTTATCAAGTACTGAACAGTCAGGAGTGGTTGAAAACTCTGTCACAAATCTTGCTGGTGTCCATACCATGAACTTTTTGATCACTCAGTTTTTTACGCAAGTGGTTGATTTCCTCACGTTTCTCTAATAAACCTAATCGAACTGATTCTCTTCTGGATCTCTGCTGGATCCCTGACAGTTGCCATGTCATTCATCTTTGCTCTCTTGGCAACTCTGATCATGCTGTGGTTTTCGTTAATATCTTCTTCCTCTTCCCCTCTCCTAGGAACTTCAGACCAGCAGAATATTTTATTGCTACGAAAGAGCAGATTGGGAGTCTTTCCGCGATTTCCTGTGTGAGGTCCCTTAGAACAAAGCTCGCCTTTAAAGACTGTGCATCCGAGGTCTCCTCTTGGGTTAAAGCTGGCATCAATGCTTTTATCCCAGCCAGGAAGTTACAACTTAATCCTCATTAATTCCCCCCGTTCTTCCCTGCATGCTCGACCGTTATTGCCCAGAGGAATCACGTCTTCCGGCTTTATTGGAGCCACGTGTCTGACCATAATAGGCGCCTATTTGCTTCTGATCGTAATGAGTGCAAGAGAATCATAAATGATGCTAAGCTATTGATTGCTGAAAGAATAAAACAGCGTATAGCATCCCGCAAGTTCGGCTCCAAAGAATACTGACGGCTTTGTAAAAATGTGTTAAATATCAGCAAGCCCTCAATTCCCACTTTAATCAATAAAGGCCGACTGCTTTGTTTGCAGGTTCTCTACCAACTCAACATTTGATTCGTCTGGGGTATCCACAACTGATCTTCCACCTAGAACTGAGGCTTAACTGAGTGACGTTCACATTATCCCCTCGCTGGTCTCTAACATAATTTTAAAATTAAACCCTATAAGGCGAGCGGGGGTTACGGAATACCAACCATTGACTTAAAGAAATGTGCCCCTGAACGCTTATTGTGACACGATAACTAGGCGTATATTAAGGTGCTTTGTAAAATATGTATTTTATTATAATAGATTAAAATAGAAAATGGTTAAGAATAGAAAATAGATTAGGTGACACGACAACTAGGCTTATATTAAGGTGCTTTGTAAAATATGTATTTTATTATAATAGATTAAAATAGAAAATGGTTAAGAATAGAAAATAGATTAGGTGACACGACAACTAGGCTTATATTAAGGTGCTTTGTAAAATATGTATTTTATTATAATAGATTAAAATAGAAAATGGGTAAGAATAGAAAATAGATTAAAAACATGTTTCGTTTAACAAAAGTGAAAAAGAAGAAAAAAGATAAACGCTTTTTCTTTTATGAGGAAAATTGTGGAAGAGAAAAGGGTATAAGATTACTGTTTTAAATACTACCACTCTTCCGGTAAATAGTTGACTCGGTGATTTAATGTGATAAGAGATAAAGTTCAGGAAATAGGTTTTTTTTGAATGACCTGGTCAAAGGCTGTCTTTTACTGTATCTTAACCACACATTAAGAATTTTCGGGCGGAAGCTCTAAGATAAAAAAAAGATAACTGAAATTTCGGACTTGCAGTCGCCAATAGTTATCACCCACTGGTCTAAAGCATTTCCGGATTTCCGGTTTTCCGGATCAATTTTAAATAAATTCAGGTGATTTTTCCCAGTCAGATCAGTTGGGTTAAGTTAGTTCCGCCGGGCGCGTGCTTGAAGTGAACCTCCGTTCGTCTTGTTTCGTTCAGTTCGGATTTGTTGATCTCCATTAATTAGAGTTAGAGCTGTGCGTCACATTCGCCTGCCCCAACCGAAAAGACTAACTCTAAACGAAATAAAGCATCCTTTCAACTCATCCAAGTTGTGGAAGTTCGTTCCTTATAGTTTAATCTTGTACCCTCAGCTTGAGGCTCCGACTTTTTCAACAAACTCCCGGCAAACATCACAGCGTGGAGATCGGTCGCCGGAGAAATTGTTCGGACCGTCCGTTGGGGTGTTACATTATCTTCAAACTCTAGAACGACTGCTTCTCTGCTTCTTGCTTTCTTGCTTGCTGGAAGAATTCTGGAAAACACTCAGCACCCGCTCATTATCGCTCTGTTAAACTCCTACCAATTTTTGGCAAAGTGTTAGAAGTGATACATCCCACAGCCCACGGCCTTTTCTCCGATAAGCAGTATGGTTTCCGCTTTACCAGGTTTACTGCTGATATGCTCACGACCAACACAGAGTATATATACCAGGCTCTTGATAAGAACGGTGAAGCTCGAGCTTTTGCCCTAGATACCCACAAAGCATTTGATAGAGTCTACAGGGCTATGGTATAACTGGAAGCTTGTTTGATCTAATCCAATCATTCCTTTCTAATCTCGTAATGAAGGTAGTATTGAATGGTTATGCTTCCAGATATTATCCTACGAACGCGGGTGTCCCTCAAGGTTCTATTCTGGGTCCTACGCTTTTCTGATTTTCATCAACTATCTCCCTATTGTAAACAGATCCCAAGTAAGCATCTACGCTGACCACACCAGCATTTACTCCTGCCTCGATAAGAAATCTGCCGAGTCTGACAAAGCAAACATCGCTGCTGATTAACAAAAAGTCCTCCAATCTGTGGAAGACTGACGAAAGAAATGGCTCGTAAATTTCAATACTTCCAAAACGAAGCTCTATTCATTAACCAGGGAATCGCTCCTACCCCACATCAGCATGAATCAGGCTAGTCTCCTCGAGTGCAAAACACTGCACCTCCTCGGGTTAACTCTATCAATCGATCTCAAGTGAAATGACTGCATTGAATCTATAGCAAAATATGCTGCTAGGAAGATCGATTCACTGTGTAGGGTCTGGAAGTTTTTCTTGTCTGGAATCATTTTGCAAATATATAAATCTATCATCTGCCATTGAATACTGTTGTTACATCTTTTTGGTTGCCCCTGCTATTCATTTCGGGGTTCTTGACAAAATCCAACGGGGAATCTGCAATATAATTGATCCCGGCCGTTTAGCTCAACTCCACTCATTTTCTCACGGACGTAATATAGCTTCCCTCTGTCTCTTCTACAAATACTTTCCCGTTTTCTGCTCCGATGAGCTTAGCACCCTGGTTCCCCCACTGCATGAATTTACTTGAGCTACTAGACTAGCAACTAGGTACTATCCTTTTACACTGAAACAGATCAAATATAACCGCAACTTCTACATTAATAGATTTTTCTCGCATTTCCTGCCTGTGGAATTCCCTTCCTTATATTTGCTTTCCTGGCGACTACAATCTCCAAGAATTTAAATGCAATGACAACTGCCATCTTTTATCTCTTTGACATGCATTTTTTCCCTGACAACACTTGTATCATTTTCTTCTCCTTTTACACTCTACTCTTATGCAGCTCTCTTCACACCAGTATTCTCATCCTTCTCTTATCCATTCTCTGACACCCCCTGTAACTTGTTTCTTTTCCTTATTACTCACCTTTAAGTAATTCCCTGCGCACAAGTGGCAGTATTGCCTTGCTTGAGGTCAAATGATTATAAAAAATGGTTTTCAACCGTTTTGCAATACATCGCATATCGTTGAAGTTTGAAAAATCACTTTGTCCTATCTCTGCTCATATAGCGGCATTTTTTTCTGCTATGCTAGCTTTAAACTCATCAGTTGTAGTCGATGGCAATCTCCCATAATGGTTTCCGACGGTTTTAGCAGCTCATAATAATTTACACTCAGCTGATCCCACCAAATTTAAAACAGAAACTACGAACTATGGATATTCGGCATTGTAGCTGATGTTGACGCATGACCGGGCATATTCCACGATCGTTTACGCTTAAGTTTTTCGTAATGCATCCACTTTTCATCTTTGATCATAATTCGATGCAAAACCTTTTTTTTTGCCGTTGAAGCAGCTGTTTACAAGTGACAATACACCGTTCGACATCTCCTGGCTTCAACTTGTAACCCAATTGTCTTCGTTTTAAATCATTCTTAATGTTTTCAAACGTTTAAAAACTGTTATGAGCAATTCATAATGATTCTGCAAGTTCAGCTTGCGCGTGACATGAATCTTTATGAAGTAATGTCTCCAATTATTTGTCATCAAGCTTTTTTCGGTGCGCCAGGGCGTTCTTTATTTTCAAAATCAAAATCATTATTAAAGTGTCTGAACCAATCTCTGTGTGTTGCTTCCGATAGCATTGTCGCCGTAAATCTCAACAAGAAACCTGTGTACTTCAACTGAAGATTTATTTTGAATAACGTAGTGCAGTAAAATTCCCCGTAAATCTCATTTCTTTGGCACGAAATCCGTCATGTTATCGCTATGAAAAACATCATTGAAACAAAGTTAAAATGACGTACACTAAATTTCAAGATAGCTTATAGACCTTCCTTATGGATGCGTTACTATCTGAAACTACACCCACGCAGTTCTGGCAACGCAATATGTTGGAAAACAGCGAGAACTTATTCAAGGTCATAATATATTTATGTGTACACACACACAGACACAGACATATATATATATATATATATATATATATATATATATATATATATATGATTGCATGCGTAATAAACATACGACATATATTTATTGAGACGAGATCCAGGGAACATTCATAGAATCTTTCAAATGTATGTAAACAAAAGTTCCTGCTGTGCTTTCTTATATTGCAAAGGGTTCTATAGCAATATGTATGCGAATTCCGTCATCTAATTTCTTGAAGAACTAACAAAATTAACAGAAAATAGGAATGTTGATTATTTTGCAAATATACACGCACACACACTCACTTAATAGGCATAAAGACGTATGAACACTACGTCTCACACAAACCGCCACAAATCAGACTTGCGCATATTTTCAATAGGTTGACATGTACTTTACGATTTGTATTGCCCTAATTAAATGTTTTCTTCTACTCCAGACTATTCGATGGCACCAGTTAATTAGTGACCATTATTCTGTTGAGCTAAGCCATAAAATAAAGACTTCGGGCAACACACACACACACACACACACACACACACACACACACACACACACACACACACAGAGTAATGTTGGCACCAAAACAGAACGTCTTGTGTCAGCCCGAAAAAAAATTACGTTCAGCTTGTATTCACAACGTGTGTAATATATTGATGGTTGGATCATTAGACAGGCGATCGCTCTGTGCCTACTGTTCGGTCATATATTTGACAAGATGAAAATAAACATAAAATCCTTTATATTCAATATAAATAGAATAATACTTGAAAATCCACCAGCCTAGGCTGTGAAGACAGAAAGAGCACTTGATTCGCTCCTTACAATTGTTGGAGGGATTGTGAGTCCTTCATTTTCCATTTTATTGCTCTTGTGGAACTTTATGTTTACACCCCCTTACATTTTAATCAATTTTTTATTAAAATTTTGTTTTTAAACGAGTTCCAACTTCCCTTCTACAAGTAAAGTTTTAGTGTCCTATATTTCATTAACATTTCTGCCAAGGAGCACGTTTGATAATGTGTTGGCTGAGAGGATATTAAGGTCTTGCATTATGACGTCAACTTTATTTAAGTCCATTTGTTATTTCAGTGGGTACAAGTCTCTGTTTATAAATAGAATTTTGTATTTAAAGATTCGATAAGATTAATTGGTCCGATATTGAATCCGGCCTATCTCTTTGATTCTGGTATATTACGTGTCCTACCCAGTTTGAATGCGTCCTACCTCGGTAAGTGTATATTTATAAATATAAGTATTCGGCTATTTAGTGAAATTAATTGTTTTCTCTAACCCATAACCCTGTCCTAACCCTAACTCTATCCCATGCCAGATAGCTATAATACTTCTTTATAACATGCTTTTAAAGGTAGGCTGCATAATATAAAAGTGACAGAATTTCATAGGCCACATTCAAAATTTAGATCAGAAGCACTGAATGTTACATTACAATGTAAATTCCAAGTGATTGAATTATGAATTATTTTTACCATGAACATTGAATAGTTAGATGTGTGAAAGGTTCAGAATATATTCAAAACTATAAGGATCACATTAGTAGACCCAGCATATAATTTATAATTACAAAATTAAAATTATATAAATTATAATTATTTAATTGAAGAATTATATATCTAAAAGAACCAGCGCATATTCTAGGCTTTGTTGATCACATTAAGTATCCCAGCATATGAATTATAATGATATAAATTATAATTATATAAATTATAATTATTTAATTGAAGAATTATATATCTAAAAGATCCAGCGCATATTCTAGGCTTTGTTGATCACATTAAGTATCCCAGCATATGAATTATAATGATATAAATTATAATTATATAAATTATAATTATTTAATTGAAGAATTATATATCTAAAAGAACCAGCGCATATTCTAGGCTTTGTTGATCACATTAAGTATCCCAGCATATGAATTATAATGATATAAATTATAATTATATAAATTATAATTATTTAATTGAAGAATTATATATCTAAAAGATCCAGCGCATATTCTAGGCTTTGTTGATCACATTAAGTATCCCAGCATATGAATTATAATGATATAAATTATAATGATATAAATTATAATTATATAAATTATAATTATATAATTGAATAGTTAGATGACACATTACTAGACGCAGCAAATAAATTACAATTGTACAAATTATAATGATGTAAGTTATTATTATAAAATCTATAATTATTTATTTGGAGACATAGATATCTGAAATAATCGGCGCCTATTCTAGGCTATAATGGTCCCATTATGACTATAAAAACTATAATTATGGAATTGGAGAGAAAAAAGTCTAAAAAAATCAGCGCATATTCTAGACTATAAGGATCACATTAGTAGATCCAGCATATAAATTATAATTATATCAATTCCAATTATATAAATTATAATTATATAACTGAAGAGTTGTCTAAAAGAATTGAGGCATATTCTAGGATGGCATTATTAGACCCAGTATATAAAATGTAATAATATTATTTACAATTATATAAATTATAAATATGTAATTAGTGAGTTTTATGTGTGAAAGAACCTTAATTCTATAAATTTTAATTAAAACTAACTTGTTGGAATATATATCATATAAAATAGAAATAAATAATGCATAAAATATTGTTTTTGAAAATGCTTTAAAAATTGATATACAAATTAAATATTACTCATGTAATAAATGTTATTTTATCCATATATATATATATATATATATATATATATATATATATATATACCTGGAAAGAGGCGCTAGTTGAACCAACTGAGGGTAAATCAAAATAAGTACTCTGTGCACAATCAAAACAAAACAACATAAAACCTAAGACACACACACATACAAAAGAAATTCAAACGTGGAAAACACACACACGCACGCACGCACGCACACACACACACACACACACACACACACACACACACACACACACACACACACTCTAAATTCAATTAGTATCCCAACAACAATAAAAAGAACTAGATAACCTGTAGAGTGGAGTTGAATGAAAATCGCTAAAAACAATTTTGAAATATAAAGACGAAATCAAATTTCGCAAGTCAGTGAAAAAAAGGTTTTACGATCAACTGAAGAAACTTAACCTGTGAGTGTGAAAAAAAAACGCATATTAACTTTCTGCTTGACTTATCTATTTATACACGATACTTTGGTCATCAAAAAAGCAAAGCTATCTCGACATGTAAAGTCACATGTTTATTCGCCTTAAAGAGAGTCAACTTTAGATTTGAAACACGTGTAGCAACGCAAATACCATTATGGACACTTAATATATCATACAAAAAACAAATAATACTTATAATAATAGCAACAATAATCTAGACTTTAAACAAAACGTTAACAGCTCTTCGCACTCGTTAACAGCTCTTCGCACAACGTAATGGTATAAAAGTAGGTGTATTAACAGGAAAGAGAAGTATTTACAAGAGGTGAGGATTAGTAGAATACAGAACAAGGTAATTAGTATACAGTATCGTCGTAGAGACGTGACAGATTGTCTAGTAGAACACTTCCGGTGCAATAGCGGAAATACCCGACGGACTCGCTCACTCGACTTCCTTACTCGACTTCCTTCCCCGAGGTATAATCACTACTATTTTATATAGTGATTCGAATAGTCCGTTTCCGTGGAAAAGGTGGAGAGCGCCCCAACAGTAAACTGACGCTACATATTCACAAAGGACTGTATCAAATAATAAAAACCGCGTCAATTCGTGTCTATCAACAACTAAAGTTTTTTTTTTTTAATCATCTCACCCCAAGCAAGGCATTCCACTGCCACTATTGCGCATGGGGCTAGCAAGTGTATAGCAGATGTGGTGTGAAAAGTAAATAATGTGATAAACAAGATTTTGAACATTCCACTCCACTACAAATAGAATGTTAGCAAAGAAAGCCCCTCCTTTAATGGAAACGGCTATTATTACTATCACCCTTACCATTAGCTGTGTGGTCAGCTAAAACACTTTATCACGCGTTAACAATGCAGGCTCTTTTGTTTTACCAGTGTAAGGAGGGTACGCAGGCAACAGTTAGCCTTAGTGAATTTATAAAATGTTATTTATGGAAAAAGCTTGAAAAAATAGGCGTCATGTCGTATGCACTGATGTCATTGTTTCTGACATATGTACACACTGTCTTGCCTAATCTGTGTTAACATTCATCTAACGTTTATACTGACATTATTTACTCATTGCCAGTGCATAAATTCATATGGGCAAATAAAAAATAACTGTTGTCGTTTCTAGAATGTCGTTTTAAATTAAAATCTGAAGAAAAATAGCTTTGCCTCAGTCCTAAAATCAATTAATATTGTAACAAAGAGGCTCATTTGTTTTTCTTAAGATGTATTGAAAATATTTTTGCAATAAAGTCATAAATAAGCAAAATACTGTTAAAAGTACAAAGAAAAAATCAACTGAAAATTTCAAGGAAAAAAAAGATTTTCTTTATTGGTCACAAAGAGCAACAATTTTCTTTCCCTCAGAGTGATCTTGGGCAAGTCGGGCAGCATGAAACTAGTTGTTGTTTATCTATATCTGAACCCTATCTCTATTTCTATGCACTCCTCTCTTTCACACACACACACACACACACACACACACACACACACACACACACACACACACACATATATATATATATATATATATATATAGTTAATGTTGGGTTGTGATGATGGTCAGTGCCAAGATTGTTAACTTTTTCAGTGGTTTACTGATAAAAAGATATTTTGATCAAGCAGATTTTTCATAAAGGGCTCGATATCACGATATGGATAGAGAAGAAGTTTGTCACTTAACTGAGCAAAGTCATGCCAACTTCAAAGTTTTGAATACTATAATAGTAGAAGTATCAAACATTTCCTGTAACTTTTGCATATTTTCTTTCAACGTAGATGTTGAAGGACGACCGCTTCGGTTTGTATCTCCCACGAATGATGCCGCACTCATCAGCTTAGAATGAGAATTTCTAGTTGTTTTAGTCTATAATGAAGCACAAATTCTATGAACCTCGTGTAACTTTCTCTGCACTGGTACTATTGGCCACCACACTCCCTAACAGAATGCTAGCTGAACATGAACTGGCGTTGTACAAACCTGGACTACACGAAAGAAACATATTTAATCTATGTATTTAAAAAAATAGTTAATGAGATTTCCTGCGTCCAGACTTTAAGGACACCCTGTATATACGGGGAAAAGTCAAAAGTTCTTCACACTCATTTCTGAAGATATATTGTAATAAATGTGCGGATATTTTTTTACTTACCCTAGTATATATATATATATATATATATATATATATATATATATATATATATATATATTATTTATTGGCTGTCATTATTGTGTTCAGGGATTGAATCTGCAAAATAAACACAAAGAGTTTAATTATTGGTTATTTAAAATTATTTAAAATATAGTCAAAATGCAGCGAAAAAACAATAAAATGATACTTGTAAATATTTTTATATTTTTGAAATAATAAACACCAAGTTTACAATTATTTAAAATGTGGGTACATTTTTTGGGACGCCCTATATATATATATATATATATATATATATATATGTATATTAATTGTTTAATAAGGTTAGACCAGTGCACATTTGTATTTAAAAAGTTCAATACAATTATATTGTAGAACTTTTGAATATTTCCATTTGTAAACCTGTTATTACGCGTAATAACGTGTTTAGAAATGGAATAAATGGAATATATATTAAAATACTTTTTACAAACTTCGGTAGTGGGTATCTCACACTATAACAAAGCCAAATGTTCGCATAAACATGTTTTCAAATCTTTTGATTATTTGGACAGTCAGTCAGTGCCATGCGTGATACATGCTTTGGGCGATCATATCTCGAAAGAGACATGACTGATTAGGCAGATGATTATCTCGCAGTAGGTTGTCATTACTTTCTGCGGTAGACTGGTTGCCAGCCAAGGCTGTAGAACCAAATCTATCCTGCAATTTAACCCATAACTTGAAGGAAGAGACGGATTAATACATTTTCCAAGGGTATTTGCGCGTAAGTGAATGCAGTGAATTCAACTGGAATTCGAACTCGGCTCCCCGATTTGTCGTTCCTGAACCGATTTGATACTAAGTTTAAAAAAGTAATGAATTTTACACACGGTTTACAAGGTTGCATGGCTCTATCAGACTGTATTTACAGAAAGAAGGCAGACGGAGCATCTAATCTTTGCTAGAATTTACTGTCATGTTACTGAGAAAGAATCCGTGGAACCAAGAAATATAGACCGTTAATTGTATCATTGATAGTACATTTAACTGAGTCAATCGTAAGCTTTAAACATAACACAAAAACGAAGGATTTGCGAACATATGTTTATATAAAGTTTTATCCTTTTTTTGGTGCGAGGAACCCGTGCGTCAATCTTAAAAATATATGATATGAAAATGACAGTGTTGATTGCATGCTCATCTGTAAAAAGTCGTATTGGGATCGTCAAAAAGCATTCCAGAAGCTAAGCATAGTACTAGAGACAGGAAAATTTTGTTGGAAAAAATATTACAGGACTGTTATGTGATATCTGACTTTCTCTATGGCAGTGAATACTGGACAATCTCTTCAAAGATGAAGAATAACCTCGAAAGGACAGAAATATAATTCTACAGAAGGATGATGTTAGTACCATGCACCAAACAGGTTTTATAGAGAAAAGAAACAAAAACAAAACTTATTCTTAACGCCGGGGACATACTGTTGAAATTTATGAGACACGCAATGAGGATGGAGTGTTTGGAAACTCTGAGACCCACAGGACAGATATAGAGAATGAGAGACATAGGAAAACAGCGCGTAACATACTTATATTTGGAATACAGTTTGATTTCTTTCAGAAACTGTAGGGTATCATGTAAATTAATGTCATGAAAGTTTCTTTAATGTTTGTTGTTTGGTTGTATTTTAAACGGATTTTAAACGGCTACAATTTGTTAGTAAGTATTTTATTGAGTATACTCTTTATCAGAAGTGTATTTGTTCCGATTGACAGATTCCAGTGTTGTTATCTCCTTAGAAAAAATGAATGAAACTGCTATGTAATGTCTCCTATATAACAGGGCAGGCTGGACCATCTCTTCTCACATTAAATTTAAGAGACCCGTAATGAGGACGGAGGATTTGTAATCTCAGAATACTCACAGGAGAGATAGAGAGAACGAGAGCCAGAGGAAAACAGCTCGTGACATACTTGATGAACCTAGTCAAATGGATGTCAAGGAATGTTTTGGGAGAATTAACAAAACAAAATTAAGAGTTACAAGGTTCAGGGAGTGTCGGAGTTATGATCAACTATTTCCTGTAGGGACACGAATCATAAAAGAATATATATATATATAATTTTTTATTTGCAAACGAGTTATTACGCGACCCGACGCGAAAGCATTCGACAAAATACGACACAAAGAACTGATGGAGATGCTAGGCAACCTCGACATTTTTGGCAAAGACATAAGAATAATCAAGAATATTCTACTGGCTTCAAACGGCCTGCATACGGAACAGATAACGACCTCAGTAGATACACAAAGATAGAAAAGGCGTAAGACAAGGATGTGTCTTTTCACCGGATTTGTTCAACCTATACAGCGAGAATATTTTGAGGACCCTAGATGACACGCCAGGATTTGTTATTGGAGGTCACAACCTGAACAACATAAGGTATGCGGACGATACAGTGCTGATTGCGGACACGGAAAGGAAACTACAAGACCTCATACAGAAAGTAGCAGTGGAGAGTGACAAGAAGGGACTACAAATAAACTTTAAGAAAACTGAGTGCATGGTCATCAGCAATAGATACAACCCAAAATGCCAAATACAGGTGGGGGATAACAGAATCAAGCAAGTACAAAAATTTAAGTACCTAGGAAGTGTTCTAACAGGAAGATGGAAAGTGCGACACGGAGATCCGAAGGCGAATTGGCATGGCAAAGGACGCGTTCCAGAAGATGAGCAAAATACTAACACACATGAAAATCTCAATAGAAACGAAGAAAAGAGTGCTAGACTGCTACGTGATGTCAGTTCTTCAATACGACAGTGAATGCTGGACAATATCATCGAAAATGAGGACAAAACTGGAAGCGGCCGAAATGTGGTTCTACAGAAGGATGCTACGGATATCGTGGACTGAGCATACAAGCAACGACGAGGTGTTAGAAAGAATGGCAACAAAAAGGAAATTGATGCTGAGCATCAGGAAGAGACACATAGAAGAAGAAGAAGTGTCTTCAGGCGATTTTCAATAACTGACTTTACGCTTAACGGTTTAATAACTCATTTACAAATGGAAAATATTCAAAGATCCTGCAATATAATTGTATTGAACACTTTTTAATAAAAATGTGCACTGGTCTAATTTTATTTGACCAAAAACTAAGTAATTTTTTTTTAATCATTTCACCCCGAGCAAGGCGGAAGCGCCACTGATGTGCAGGGGGCTACATAAATGTAAAAAGATTAATTAGAAAAGTGTGAGGAGTACAAACTAGTTAGAAAGGAACAATAAAAAGCTGAGAAAGCAGGTGCGATGACAGATACATAGGTGGAGAGAAAGGGAAAGTTATACGGGGTGGGGAGAGAGCTAGAGTCCAGTGATTAGTAGATGAGTATTGACTTTGCATTTAAATTTCTGGAGGTTATAGCCGTCAGGAAAGCAAGAATACGGGAGCGAGTTCCACAGGCCGGGAAGTGCGAGAGAAGAAGCTGCAGGAGTAGAATTGTCGTCTGCATTTGGCTAACCTGACTGTGAATGGGTGGGAAAACAATCAATATATATATACAAAATTGGCTAGCTCGTGTGAAAATTAAAATCCAAATATGGAAAAAAACAGACATAACGAGAAGCATTGCAAAAACAGCCAAGCCTTACAACGGTAGAAAAATATGTAGACTGTGCCAAGAATAAAAACTAGAAATTATGGTATTCCCAAATAACGACGAACTGTTAAAGGAAAGAACGGAAATTATGTGTAAATGCATTCACACTATGAAATACCACTTAGGTTCATACAACCATGGATGAAAACACCATAATTCGTTTTAATATAAAAATTGCATGTTCATAAATTCCATGCCACGTGAACGCTCAAATGAAATACAGTTACAAGAACGTTCTTAAAAAGAAAAATGGTAAACGTTAAAAAAAATGGTGAAATCAGTTAATAAAAATCGCCTGAAGACATCACTCATGGTAGAAAACTGGGTAGAGTAATAACTTGTTTAAAAATGGAAGACGAGTACCAGACGAAGGTAAAACGCGTTGTCTGTAAAAGCTTTTCCTTGGGTAGAGCAGAGGACGAAAGATTTGACAATCTGAAAGATCTCGGGCATAGCGAATATTATTGTCCGGAAACTAATGAAATTATTAATGAATAGAAAATTTCACATAATGCAAGGTGAGAAAGCCACTAAGACCAAGCTGTTATTCAGAGTGAAATAAAATTGCAAAAAATATTAAATCGAAACGACAGTAAAAGAATAGATTTCCGGGAGAAAAAATGACGATTGACATTGCATTTAAATTTTTGAAGTTGACTGGAAATTAATTAACCGAAAGATAGTTTCACAAGAGGGTTGCAAAAGAAGAAATTGTTAGAATAGAACTTACGGTTACATCTACACATTTCAACTGTAAAATTACGAGACCCAGCTCCCAAACTGGTTGTATGCTTAATTGTAATACTATTCAGAATAGTTACTATCAAAAAATTCACAGAAAATGCACAAGGAAGCTATATTACGGCAGTGAAGAAAGTGATTGAAACCAAAATGAATAACAATGTAAATAGTTCTTTAGAATTCTTCACGAATTTTTATATATATAGCAGCAACATTCGATCATTCTTTCATCATATGTTTTACGAGTATAGATGATATGGCGGGAATATTGACAGATGTGAGAGCTGTATTTATGTATGTTCGGATAATAATCGTAGATTATAAAGGTGCAAGACAGGTTCTGGCGAGAGTTTAGCACATTACAGTGAAAATAAATTCCTAGCAGAATCCTCGCAGCTCAATATAATAGTTCGACTTCCTGCCAGTAGAAAACATTAGTCAAAGATAATCAAAAAGAAAGATTTCCTGACGGATTTGTTTCTTTATGGGTCATTTAATGCCAAAATTTAATTTTCTTGGAAGCTTTGAAGCAATAAAATATGATATATATTATTCCACTTTTACAATTGAATACATGGTAATATATACGCAGTTTTTGTGCATATAAATGTTTGTGTGAACACAATTATTAAAAGCGGGGATATGTGTTTTATGTTGAAGTTATATTTGGAATAGAGTTTGATTTCATTCCGAATTTGTAGGATATTATATGAGTTAATGTCATGAAAGTTTCTTTAATGTTTGTTGTTCGGTTGTATTTTAAACAGATTTGGTTGAAGTCGCTACAATTTGTTAGTATTTTATTGTGTATACTCGCTATCGAAAGTGTATTCGTTCCGATCGACAGATTTCAGCGTTATTTTTCGACACTACCTCCTTAAAAAGAAATGAATAAATGCTAACCTGCTGTGTAATGTCTCCTATATGACAGTGCAGGATGGACCATCTCCTCTCACATGAAATAAAACTTGAAACGATAGATATGTAGTTCTATCAAGGAATTATGTACAATAACTATCGATGATGTTTTAAGCCGAACAGAAACACGCGATCAGACACGAAGACATTTAGGTCTTTATGGACATTACACGTATTACACCCGCAGTGATGTTTTCTGGTAAAGATAACCTGATGAGATGCAACCCTATCCAAACTGATTTTGAATTCAGTGTTTTTTCTTCTCCTAGACCAGTTGCCACCCAATGCTATGGAACTCAGCTCGTTCTGCTATTTATCCGTATCTTGAAAGGTGGAGAGATACTTTTCCTTAGATGCACGTAATTGAATGTCACTAATTTGATTGGAATCCGAAAACAGTTCTCCAATTTCTCAATCTGAGCCAATATTTAATACTACTGCTTCTTAAATGAGGACAAAAAGGAAACTTATATTTACAATGAGAAAAAAAAGAGTTTACAAATCTGGTACACACAATATTGCCTGATAAATTTAGCATTCGCAAAACTTATTAAAAGAAAAAGAAGTAGGGTTGTAAGCTACTGGATTATTTTGGACGAATGGACGAATGGACATGGGTTGGTAAACAGTTACTGCAAACAACTAAAAATGAGTTTGTAGAGATTATGAGAGGCACATGTAGAAGGAGTCGAATTGTACGAGTAGATTTTATATGTTTTTTCTCCGTTTGAATATTTCTTTTTTCCTGCTATTTTTATTATTCGCTACGTTTTACTTCCACTGGTACAAAGCAACAACACTATGTTGCTAAACGATTAAATGTTAAAGATTAATAAAAAGCAGATAGGCTAAATTAATATCGTCCGGTTCTTATTCCTCCTTGATCTTTTGAACAGGAGTTGATATTTATTCCTTGTTTAAATGTTTAAGTGTTGATTTCTCGTTCCTTCACAAGTTTTCTTCGATGCTTCAATTCCAATATCTTCAACAGGAATAGATAAGTTCTATCATCGCCAGGTTCTTATTGCTCCTTGGTCTTTTGAACAAGAGTTGATATTTATTCCTTGTTAATGTACGTTGTGGTGCAGTGGATCTCGGCTCGGAACGGTACTAGTTTGGGAACGACAAGTCGGGGAGCTGAGTTCGAATTCCAGTTGAATTCGTTGCATTCACGTACGCACAAATACCCTTGGGAAAGGTATTAATCAGTCTCTTCCCTCCAATTATGGTTAAATAATAGAACATATTGGGTTCTATAGCCTTGGCTGGCAACCAGTCTACCGTAGAAAGCAATGGCAACCTACTGCGGGATAATCTTCTGCCCAGTCAGGCATGTCTCTTTTTCAGACATGATCGCCCAAGCATGAATCACGTATTGTACTTAACTAACTAGTTTAGTAAGTAGGTCTCATAATTTCTCTTACCGAACATTTTTTTTTTTTTTTTACTAAAGAAGATATCGGTTAAATCTAGACTGGAACAAGTTAAGATAGCGGTTGAGAAAGCATTCTCTTAGGATTAGCGATTCGAGAAGAACTTACTTTTTAGTAATGTGATAAAAGGCGAACAGGGTATGGCCCTTAACTGACTGACTGACTATTTAAATGTGGATTTCTAGTTCTTATAAAAGTTTTTTTTTTTAATCATTTCACCCCGAGCAAGGCGGAAACGCCACTGATGTGTAGGGGGCTACATAAATGTAAAAAAATTAATTAGAAAAGAGTGAGAAGTACAAACTAGTTAGAAAGGAGCAATAGAAAGCTGAGAAAGCAGAAGCGATGACAGATACATAGGTGGAGAGAAAGAGAAGGTTATACAGGGGTTGGGAGAGAGCTAGAGTCCAGTGGTTAGTAGATGAGTATTGACTTTGCATTTAAATTTCTGGACGTTGTAGCCGTCAGGAAAGCAATAATATGGGAGCGAGTTCCACAGGCGGGAAGTGCGAGAGAAGAAGCTGCAGGAGTAGAATTGTCGTCTGCATTTGGCTAACCTGACTGTGAATGGGTGGGACCCAGTTGCCAGTCTGGTTGCACGGGTAAAGACCTGTTGAGGAGGCATCAGTGACTTAAGTTCGTCTGAGCAGAAGCCATGAAAGTATTTATAGAACAGACAAAGGGAGGCCATATTTCGACGATGGGGAAGTGGCTGCAGTCTACTTTGAGTCTTTAATTTCCACATCTTTAACAGGAATAGATAGGTTCGATTATTGTCCGGTTCTTATTATTCTTTCATGTTATGAACAGTAGTTGATATTTTCTCCTTGTTTCCTGTTTAAGTGCTGATTCATCGTTACTTCAAATGGCTATACTTCTTATGTCTCCTTCGATATGATTAGATAGGTTCGCCTCTCCGTCAAGTTTACACTTTTATTTAGTTTTTCATCAGGTTAAAAGTTTTATCCTTGATTTCCTGTTTAGAATTGAATTTCCGATTACTTCTAAACTTTTTCATTATCTTTATATTACTCGTATCTCTTTTCTTCTTAGTGGCATTATTGTCTTGCTTGGGGTGAATTAATTAAAGTGTACTTAGTTGACCATTCAAAACCAAGACTTTCTAAAGTGACTTGATTGTGAACCTTTTCCCGTTGGTCACGTAACCTCAGCTCCATATCCCCCCATACACACATTTACTTCATAGAGCTGCATACACATACTTATAATCTCATATAATCGAATATACAAACATGAAAATACAGAAGTACATATACACGCTGACGCATACACGTAAAGACATTCACAGCAGCGCATACAAACATGCACACGCGTAAGCATACACAAATACATTCCTACATGCATATGCTCACACAGACAAAAAAATACACGCATGCGAGCGTAAAGATGCACCCTCCGCATAAGCAAAAGTATCAGGTATATACGCATGTATTGACACGCACTCACCCTACAAAAAGCTCTCTATATAAAAACAAACGAAAGGTCAACAAAAAGCCTATATTTACGCTAAACGAACTTAGAGGCAATTCGGAAGAGCAAATATAAAAAAGAAAAAAAACATTCTGAAGAAGGCTTTGTCAACCAAGAGACTCCATTTTTATGTCAGATGCCATAAATAGCAACTGTTTTGCAGAGAAGCGGGAATTCTGCCTAGTAAAGACATTAGATAGAAATAAAATTCCTAATCCGGTTTGTTAGTCGCATTTAATGCATCAATGGAACTCTAGAGTGACGGGCCATAAAAAAAGTTGCTGATGCGTTTTGCTTGTAAAAAAGAACTGTAAAAACAGGGATGGGCGCTTGTGGTGGTTTTTATATTAGCTGGCTTTTGGGGTGGGCAACTTGATTAACATCTAGGGATGCGAAGATTAGTAGATAGATAGATAGATAGATAGATAGATAGATAGATAGATAGATAGATAGATAGATATTATTTTCAGCTTACACAAGTTTGGTACAAGGCCATATTTGTGATGTAATTGTAATGACCTAGTGGTGCTATATGTTCGAAATTTAGTCACTCATAGCTGTTTAGGCTTAGATTTTTGATTCTTTCTAAAATCTACTTCAATTTTAAATACTTCTAACGTCTCCGCCTAAATTTTCTAAACATTGTTTACTATTTGTTTACTTTTTCCTCAATAGGACTAGATAGATTCGCCTTTTGTCTGGTCCGCATTCTACAGCAGGCCTTTGAAAAAGAATACATGTTTATCTCTATTTTCCTGTCTCGGACTGGGTCGCCGGTTCCCTCTAAAGTCGTTTCCTTCACTTTTATTATTTACTCTGTAACTATCTATCTCGTTTGTCTCTTAGGCCCAGTACAGGGTGAACATCATTGAAAAAATAAAGCCTAAGATCTTATTACACTCCTGTACTGCGTCAAATTTCTGAAGAAAAAGAGACTTGAGACAACTGAAAGATCCTGATGAGCCACGACACACAGAAGAATATGTTTTTTTGTTGAACATAATTAAAGTAATTTATTAAAAATTATAGTATTAAAATAATATTAATTCGCTCTTATTTTGTAAAATTTTAATGAAAATATTAAAAGTAATAATTAAAAAAATATTAAAATCAATATTTGGTTCTCAGCAAAAGAGAAACCCAAGATACGAGATTACAAAATGGAGACGCCAGAATAAATCATGGATAAAAATTAACTCTATGAAAAACAGCGAATGTGAAACTTGAATTTAAATGCGCTTTGGGAAAATATGCTCTTTAAATGCTAAGCCAAATATAAAGAAGAAGAAAAAAATCATTAGAAATAAGCTCTACTGAACTGCAACATAATATCAGTCCGTTTATATGAGTGTAAATGTTGGACAATCTCATTAAAACTTGAAAAACATACATCAAGCAAATTGAGAATCATCAAATGCTGAAAACTGGATTGATTGATTTTATGGCTTATCAACCTTTTGTAAGTTATTTAAAGCCAGATAATATTTTTGTATTATAAGAAATGTTTAGAGTTAATAATTATTTACTGATATAATTTTTATTTATTAACCCACTAGCAGTATAGCCCGGCGTTGCTGTGGTGTAATGAAAGCTTTTAAAGTTTGGTGAGAATCGGATAAAAATTGTAGATTTGTATAAAGGACATACAGACAGATAAACAGACACACACACAAACATCTTGCCTTTTATACATACATATATATATATATATATATATATTATCGATTTTCTGCACTATTGTAAGAACTGCAACCTTGAAACTTATGCATATCGTTTCTTATGTCTTAGTCTATGAGTGTATCAAATTTGATTAAAATCGGACCACTCTTTCTATAACCCATTTTTTCGATTATCGATTTTTGATATTTATCGGGTGTATCTCGACACAAATCCTAGCTGAGAACACTCGCAGACGCTTATAGCACAACTGTGTAAATTTTCAAGAAAATTGGTTCAGCCGTTTCGGAGTCTATAGTTAATGGACACACACACACACACACACACAGACAAAGTTCCATTTATAAATAAGTTTAGATAACTTGGTGACAGAGGTGGACTCATACTTTTCCCAATGGTATTTGCACGTAAGTGAATATAATGAATCCGACTAGAATTAAAACTTGGAAGATCTGACACTCAAAGACAAAAAGAACAGAAGGAGGAAAAGAGTAACATACTTAATGGGCGTATGTCTATGAATGACAGAACTGGGAATGAGAAGTAATTTAAAAAAATTAAATTTACAAATGGCTGCTAAAAAATAGGAATTTGTAAAGAGGCATGAGCCTGAAACTACATGGCAAATAGAAAAAGAAGACTTCAGCTACTGAATGTTGTGTGGCCTCGCGGATTTACTTCGCCTCTATTTCAAAGAGAATAAAAGTAAACGCAACAGAAGAGGCTGTAAACTGAACGAGCAGATTCCACATTGCGCGCCGATAAGCGCTGCGCTGACCACTCGTATCCTAATAAAATGATGAAATAAATATGGTTTTATTTATTCTTGTCTATCCACTGAGACGCATGCAGCACAATTTCGGAATTAACGTGGGGAACCCAAGCGAATATATCCAAGCCAAGGCCAAAAAATATGTGATCAATCACGAAGTGTAAGCTCGGATTCAGTCACTTCCTCACCGGCGCAGTATGGCTTCCCTGTGTCGCTTCTACAAGTACTTTCACGGCTTCTGCTCTGATGAGCTTAGCTCACTGGTGCCCCTTATATACGAATTTACTCGAGCCAATAAGATTAGCAACTAAATCCCAACCTTTTACTGTGGAAACAATAAAATGTAAACGCAAATTCTACTCCATCAGCTTCTTTTCTCGAAACTTCCCGCCTGTGGAATTCCCTTCCATTTACATGCTTATCCGACAGCTACAATCTCCAAGAATTTAAATGTAAAGTCAATCGTCATCTCCTGTCTCACTAACTTGCATACTCTCTCTCATGGTCTCATCTCATTTTTACGGTATTCTCATCCCTCCCCTACCCACTCCCTGACACCCCCTTTATTCTGTCACTCCTTCTCATAACTTTCCTCTAATGTAACCTCCTGCACAACAGTGGTAGTATAATGCCTTGCTTGGGGCGGTTATATTATAAAAATAAAAATAAATATGCCCAACCTTGCAACCGACGGTTGTGCGTGCCCCGGTACCAACTACCGATCACCTTTCCCTAGTGCCATGGCGGATGCAGCCACTCACCGAGCACCTCACAGCATTTATTTTTCTCGGTTGCGTCTATGTTCGCGGCAAATGCACAACTGTGCGGCACTTTTCCCGAAGACAGAGACACAACAGGGTGATGATAACAACTTACTTTAGAAACAAACGATTGTTTTCTTGATGTCTTTTAAAATTGCTAAGTTATATAACTATAATCATTTTCTGCTCTGAATGTAGAGAACACCTTAGCATTTACATCATAGTTTAGAGTAAACTAATGCAAGCAAAGTATGAATGAAAGTAAGCAATATTGATATTTTTAACCAGATGTTTTGGAAAATTAGCAAATACGACACATGACAGGATATAAACGAATACGATAATGTCTAAAGCTATCGATTTGCTTTACGTATAATTTTACTAATATTCAAGTACTTTGGAAGCACTGTGTTGTAATAGACAGAATGAAGAATTGACGAATTCTAGTCGAGTTCAATACATTCACTTAGGTGCTAATATCCTTAGGAAAAGGCATGAGTCCATTTATTCTTCTCTACATATTGATAAATAAATTTAGAGGAGAATGCAAAATATGAAAAACTGAATTCAAAACTTGCCTGGAGATTGGGCTTCATCACGCTCTTTTGTTTAAGAAACACCACTGTGACAGCCGTACACACAGTGTCCATATAACCCTAAATACGTAATGATGAATTACGTTGGTTTAATGATACCATTACGAAATCTAATAAACGAAACAGAGTCACCTCGTCATAATGTTAACACGCTAGTCTCAAGAATCATATAAACAATAAAAAGAATACATATTTAATCCTGTACATATATAAATCTACCATCGGCCCCTTCATTGAATATGCTGCCATATCTGGTCGGCTGCTCCTGCTTTCCACGTAGGTGTCCTTGACAAAATCCAACGGAGAATCAGTAATGTGATCGATCCCCACTTGGTAGCTCAGATAGAGTCACTTTCTCACTGACGCAATGTTGCTTCCCTGTGTCTCTTCTATAAATATTTTCATGACTTCTGCTCCGATGATATTAGCTCACTGGTGCCCCCTATATATGAATTTACTCGAGCCACAAGATTAGCAACTAGGTCCCACCCTTTTTTGCTGTGAAACTAATAAACTGTAAACGCAAATTCTACTTCAACTGCTTCTTTTCTCGCACTTCCTGCTTGTGGAATTCCCTTCCATTTACTTGCTTCCCCGTGACCTACAATCTCCAAGAATTTAAATGTAAAGTCAATAGTCACTTCCTATCTCCCACTAAACTGCATCCTCTCTCTCTCATGCTCCTTTCTCAGTCTACTCCACTCTCATCAGTATTCTCATCCTTTTCTTACCCAACTTCCTGACACACCCTATAACCTGGCACTCTTTCTCATAAATTTCCTCCTATGTAACCCACTGCACAACAGTGGCAGTAGAATGCCTTGCTTGGAGCGACACGATTATTAAAAAAAATCTTCACCTGACTTTTAACAGTCCATTCTTTTCCAGGTATGATATTATTGCCATCTCCTTTTCCATGCACGCACTTTTCCTATAACTAGTTTCTTTTTCGTAACTTCTCATTCAGTCAAGTGATCCTTTCTCTTTGATTCATTTAAGTGCCATACGTTATACAGGCTTGGGCGATTATGTCTCGAAAGAGACATGACGGACTAGGTTAAAGAATTTCCCGCGGTAGGTTGCCATTTCTTTCCACGATAGACTGGTTGTCAACTAAGGCTATAGAACTCAATCTGTTTGACTATTTAACTTATAGCTAGAGAGAAAAGCATGTAAATAAATGCAACGAATTCAACTTAGATTCGAACTCGGTACTTCGATTTCTTCTTCAGAGTCTATATCCCTTGCACCACAACGCACATCCTCGCACATTCTTTTATTAACCATACGTAATACGAAAGCATATATTATTTCTATACCTTTCCGAATTAAATGATATTTTCTCGTTCTCATGCACTTTTTAAATGGCTTCTCTAGAACCACCTACTCTAACTGTAACCTTACATACAATATTTTCATTTATGAGTTGCGGCTTGGATTTAGGAATAGGATAGCCGGGTTCGAATTCCAGGCAAGTTCACTGCATTCAATTACGTACTAATACTCTTAGGAAAGATATAGATCCATTTCTTCCCAGATACGGGTAAATAGCAGAACAGATTGGGTTCTATGATCTTTGGGTTGTAGCTGGTCTTGGAGAAGGAAAAGTCTAAATTCAAACAAGCCTGGAGAGATACGGGCTCCGTCAGTCTATCTTGGTAATGATACTTTTACTGCGTCTTCATTACATGTGATGCTTCTGCGACTCTAACGTGTTACGGGACTCTTGATTGTTGTTGTGGATCTGGGGAATAGAAACCGCGCAAAATAAAGAAACAACAACCAGAATTTGAGATAGAAAAATAAGTATATTAACGTAAAAGATACAAACTTGAACGCAGGTTAGTAATCTAGGAATACGGTTAGTAGGAAGGATATATACAAGTCTCTGAAGTGAAGCCGTAGTATGTTTAGTATGTCCACGTAGGAAGCTGACGGGTGCTGTGTAATAATATTCTGGCTGAATGGAGCTCAGAGCTATGAACTATTGACGCTGTATTCTCAGTGAAACCTTGGTATCTTCCGGCATCTTTCGGTATCTGAGGGTGTCACTCGGATCTGACGGGTCTGACTTGGCTTCTATGGGAGGAATATATGTATACTCTAGACGAGTCTATTATCCTGGAAAAAAAGGGAGACCCCACAACAGTGGTGACTTCTCAACCGACGGACAATTATCCATGAGTCTGCAGTTACAACCTTGATGCACATGAGTTTGTTCTCCATGGTTTAAATCGGTTACCTGCCGCCGGCAACGTAGATTTCCTGTGACTTTTTCTGAATTTTCTTTTGATGGTAAATGTTCTGATGAGTTTTCCTTATTGATACATCTACTTCACACATTTAAGAGCAGTACTAGTTTGGGAACGACAAGTCGGGGAGCTGAGTTCGAATTCCAGTTGAATTCGTTGCATTCACTTACGCGCAAATACCCTTGGTAAAGGTATTAATCCGTCTCTTCTCTCCAGTTATGGTTAAATAATAGGACAGATTGGGTTCTATAGCCTTGGTCGTCAACCAGTCTACCGCAGAAAGCAATGGCAACCTACTGCGGGATAATCTTCTGCCCAGTCAGTCATGTCTCTTTCACAGATATGATCGCTCAAGCATGAATCACGTATTGCACTTAACTGACTAGTTTGGTAACTAGGTCTCATAATTTCTCTTACCGAACATTTTGTGACTTTTTTTTACTAAAGAAGATATCGGTTAAATCTAGACTGGAACAAGTTAAGATAGCGGTTGAGAAAGCATTCTCTTAGGATTAGCGGTTCGAGAAGAACTTACTTCTTAGTAATGTAATAAAAGGCAAATAGGGTAGTGCGGCTCAATTAAAAAAAAAGTAGTTGTGATGTTGAGGGTTGGTAAAACTAAGGAATGCTGATAGTAAAATTCCATGTTAATCATTTCTTCTCGCTTATATTTTGGCTTCTTATTTTTCTACCAAATAAGATATTCAAAAATTTCAGTCTAACATCAGTTGTAATCTTCTGCAGGTTTCGTTTTATTGTCCTAACAAAATTTTATAGCATCTCATTTTTTTCCACTCTCACTAACACCTTCAGTCTTAGTGGCTTTATCGCCTTGCTTACAATGAAATGATTAAAAAAATAAAATCGAGCACAAAGAAAGAAAAAGAAAGAACAATAATGTTGTGCTTTGAATGGTCCAAGGTATGAGAAAAGATGCTGGGATTGATTAATTTTATTGGAAGATTTTTAATAATACGAAGCGATAAAAAAAAAAACAGAAAAAATGGACAGAAATATGAACCAAGTCGAAAGATGGATATTCAAAAGGAAAGAATGAAGACAAATAAAATATAAGAAATAGTGAGAGAAAAAATTAAAGAAGAGAAAGAAAAAAAGAAAAAAGTAAGGAAATTGAGAATGAGAGGAAGAGAGAGAGAGAGAGAGAGAGAGAGTGTGTGTGTGTGTGTGTGTGTGTGAGAGAGAGAGAGAGAGAGAGAGAGATAAGGAAAGAAAATATGTGTGTGTTATCTCAATCTCCAGAGGCCAAGAAGAACCTGTCAGACTTAATCCAGCCTCGAGTAATTCAGTCATTTTCTGTTCGAAATTGTTCAGAATAAAGAACAGGTAAATAAAACGTAGAAATACGAAGAAAAATGTTTTTGAAAAAGTAAAATAAAGACAGAAGAAATAAATATATATTAAAACAAGGAAGAAGATATAAAGTGTAACGATAGCGATAGGAAGTAAGTTAATGAAAGAGTGAGAGAGGGATAAAAAAGGGGAGTATAAAAAATGATGAATGAGTGAATGAAAGAAAGAAAAGAAAAAGATAGAAATGAAACAGATAAAGAAATCAAGAAAAAAGGATTCAATAAAATAAAACGAAAAAGGTAGTAGAAAAAAGAAAACGAGAAAGAAAGAATGGGCTCAAATAAGAAACAAATTAGAGCTAAAGAGAACCAAAAAAAGAAAGAGAAAATGAAAAAAAAAAAGAAAAAAAAAGAAAAACGAACGAAAAAGAAAAACAGAAAGAAAAGACAAACAGAAAGAAAGAAAAAAGAAAGAGATAGGTAAGAGAAAGAAAAAAGAAACGGAACGAAGGAAAAAAAAGAAAATAAGACAGGAAGAAAAGAGAAAGAAAAGCGTAAAGAAAAAACATAAAAAGAAAGAGAATGAAAAATATAAGTGAAGAAAGAAAGAAAATCAAAATCAAAAGAGAAAGAGAAAAGGAAAGAAAGAAAATGAAAAATAAAGAAAAATAGAAAGAGGAGTAAAGAAAAATGAGAAGAAAAAGAGAAAGAAATGAATGAAAAAGAGAAAGAAACATTCCTCTATTTTCTATCTCTAGAGACAAACAACACTACGTCAGACTCAGTTCAATCAGTTGAAATTCGGTCATTTTTCATTGAGAAACCAGAAGAAAGTGGCAAAATATAGAGTAAATATGACGAAAGAAAGAAAGAAAGATAGAAAGAAAGAAAGAAAGAAAAGAGAAAAAAGCGTATAAGGACGAGATAGCGAGGGATCAAATCAGCAAAATAACAAATAAGCAAAAAAAAAAATAATAATACAAAAGCAAAGGGCGTGAACGGGCGCCATCTCTAGAGACAAAGGAAACATGTCGGATTTTCTCCAATCAGTTGGAATTCGGTCAGTTCCATTTTGAGATTTTTCAATATGAAAAATAAAAAAAAAATGGAAAGTAATGAAGGAAAAAACCATATCTTAAATGAAAAAGAAAGTAATAAAAAAGAAGGAAGCAGGAATTTAAGAACGATAGATGGAAAAATAAAAATGTAAGAGAAAGAAATGAAAGAAAATGTTTGGGGGTTAATCTTACAAAGTACAACAAAAATGAAGACAGACATTTAAGTAAAAGTGAAAATTTCGGAATAATTTAAAAGCCATGGAAAGACTAAATAAAGGAAACATTCGAAGGAAACAAGAAGGAAGCTATCGCCATAAACTTGTTAAAAAAGTATAAATATTATTAAAGTAATAACTTTAAAGAAATATGAAATATTGCATCTCAATAAAGAGAAAAAATATTGAAAAAATAGAGAAATACTGAATGAATAGCAGTAACTCTAATAGTAGTATTAGTAGAAATAATAATAATAATAATAATAATAATAATAATAGCTGAGTTTATTTTCTGAGTGACCATTCAGAAAATAAGCTTAGAAATTCAGATAAGAGATGCCGGCCGAATCAGTCAGAGAATAGTGATGAAGGATAGGGAGTTTCCTCGGAGATAGGGAAACTGGGTTGAAGGTGGAGAATGAAGATTTTAACTTTCGCCTGACAACTGGCCGTCGACTGCAGATGTGGTGGAGCAAGAGGCACAATCGACGGCAGCGACAAATATTGATACTGCCGAGCGCAAAGTAGCGGCCCGAAAAGACACTTTCTTGGCACTGGAGCGAAGCAAATATTTCAATGGAAAAAATTCAATGGCCGCTACCGCCATTTTTCCTCATGTCGAACCAATAGAAGGATTGACGGGTGGTGGCGTTAGTTGTAGAAAAGGTGTGGGTGGTTGTTGGCGAGGATTGAATGGGTGGTGTGGAGTTTGATATGAAGGGGAATATATCAAGTATTTTTTTCTTCCTTCAGTTTTCTCAACCCCATCGCTGTGCTAAGCATGTGAAAGATAGAGAATAAGACATTTAAATTGGCCAAAGACCGCTTCGTTGTTGGGTGTTTCACTCGAATTGCAGCAAAGTGTTTAGGGTGAGGATATAATTGAAATAGAGAGATAGATTGGTATGGAGAGACTGGAATTGCTAGAAAGAAAGAAAGAAAGAAAGAAAGAAAGAAAGAAAGAAAGAAAGAAAGAGACGAAGATAACGGACAACAAAAAAAAGGAAGCAAAAGGACATTTTTAAAATGCTATCGCCGAGACTCTGTTAGGGAGAGAAAAAGTCTGAAGACAGAAAAAGAGCAAGAACAGATAAAATAAATATATAAATAAAATAAAATAAAATAGAATGATCAAAGAAAGAAGGAAAGAAAGATAGAAAGAAAGAAAGAAAGAAAGAAAGAAAGAAACTGAACATATAAAAAAGAAGAGGGAAATCAAGAAAGTCGACAAAAAAAATTAAAATGAAGGATCTGAACAACTAAAATCACGAAGAATGACTGAATAAACATGGACAAAGAAAGAAAAAAGAAAGAAAGAAAAAAGAAGGAAGAAAAGAATGAAGATTCTGAACAAATAAAGAAAAGAACAGAAAAAGCTAGGCTATGGACAGAGAAAGAAAGAATGAAAGCAGAAATAATGAATCGGAACATCTAAAATCCCGAAGAGAGAAAGATAAAAATGGACAAAGGAAAGGAAGGAAGGAAGGAAGGAAGGAAAGGAAGATTCTGGACAAATAAGAGAAAAGAAGAAAGAAAGCTAGGACATGGAGAGAAAGAAAGAAAGAATGAATGAAAGCAGAAAGTTTGAATCGGAACATCTAAAATCACGAAGAGAGAAAGAAAGAAAATGGACAAAGAAAGAAACAAAGAAAGAAAGAAAGAAAGAAAGGAAAGAAAGAAAGTAATAAAGAAGGAAGCTTCTGAACAAATAAAGAAAAGAAGAAAGAAAGCTAGGACATGGACAGAGAAAGAAAGAAAGAATGAAAGCAGAAAGAATGAATCGTAACATCTAAAATCACGAAGAGAGAAAGAAAGAAAATAGACAAAGAAAGAAAGAAAAAGAAAGAAACTAAGAAAGAAACAAGAAAGAAACAAGAAATAAAAACACAACGAAGCAAAAAAATGAAAGCAAAAAATGGCATTTTGAAAATGTTATCGCTGAGAATCAATCAGAAAGGAAGGAATAATGCATCTGAACCAAGGCAGACGTAAAGAAAGTAAAAAAAAGGACAAATAAAGAAAGAAAAATAGAAAAAAACTGAACAAAGAAAGAAAGGTCAACAGACATCTTAGAGAAGTTAGAGACAGATGGTTGAATTCGTGTCAGTTATTGACATGTACGGGATTGTGTGTAGAAAAGAGGAGTGTACTTTGACGCCTGTTGCCATTTTTCCAAATACGCAGTCAATATACAAAATAAGAAACATAGATTGACTCACACGATTCCACATTTTCCATGTTGGGTGCTTCCCTTGATCTACTGAAAAATAGTTTGGATGGAAGAAAAAATACTAGAGAGGCAGATACATTGATACTAAGAGATTGGAACAAACAGAGATAAAGAAAGGAAAAAGTAAGTGAAAGATAAAGAGATGTCTTTGAAAGTTGAGAGTTAATATTTAGGTTTAAAGAAAAACAGGTGAAGTTTGTAATGAAGTGTAATTTGACTACTGTCCATTAATGAGGTTCGACCATTTCTTTTATCGTTGTGTACTTCGACGGGGAGACAACAATGATGGTCTCTTCTTTACCAAATTAGATAAACTTTTGTCAGTTTTTTAAATGTAAAGAGTTAGATTTAGAGAAGAGGACGTCCTCTGTCACTTTTACAAGGTGGATGGGGGAATTTTTTACGAATGGGATGAAAAGTATATATCTGAAATATATCTGTCAATCAAGTTACGAGAAACATAAATAACCTTGTTTTTTAAAATTGGGTGTAAAACTAAGATTACATGAAATAAGGGTGTGTCAAAATTATCCTTTATTAACTATACGTACAAGCAAATCTTAACTAAAGTTAGTTGCAGCAGTATATTAGCTGAGATGACCTCCTTAACCATTTTCCAAGAGACGTTCGTGAGAGTGCATGAGTTTGGCAATTAATATATATATATATATATATATATATATATATATATAATTAATGAAAAATTGTGATATTTTCCTTATATATGTGTGGTAAACAACAAAGGAATAGTAAAAAAAAACGGGCAAACAAATAAAAAATAAAACTAGGTTTTCTTCATGGAATGCTTTTCTCACTTACGAATCCTTATAAGCCTCATGTTCCTCTATCGCTATTACTATGAGAAATGCTGTGATGAGCTACATTAATTAGTTTCCGTTAATTCAGACCGCGACATCTAAGACCCACCATGTTACATACAGGGGAGCAAATCATCTCTATTCTCATCGTATTCTATTAATAATAAAAATTTTCATTCGCAGAGTTTCATCTCAAGAACCGCTACTTAATGGAATAGATTGTAAAGATGTTACTTTCTTTGATTTCTACAGTCGTAACATCTTCATGTCTAGGATCCATTCGTTATTCGTACGTATCTTATCGTAATCTTACCTTCTGATCTTGTCTACATTCGACAACCTCATTCGGTAATTCTCTATCTTAAATCTCTTTTGCGCCTTTTATTTGGTGAGCAGTTATTACAAAATATTATAAGTTTATTACATGTTTTCTCCTAAATAATTTCCTGTCCGACTTCAATTTAAACAGTATTAGAAGGCTGATTCACTCAAACTTTTAGTTAGGATAAATCGTGTCTCTTCAGACAAAACATGGTAAAAAAAAATAACGAGATTCCTACTCTGTGGGATAACCTCCCCGTTGCTCTAAAAGTGGACTTAACGTCTTTTGATATAAGTCACAGGAACATGATTATATATTCGCATTTACGCACCCGTCAATCTTTTGTCATAATTGCTATCAGAAGAAAAAAATAAGACTAAAAAAATATATCCTAATTTGTAATGTTGACGCTACCAATGACCCTACAGCAATTCTTCCGGTTTGTTCTTATACTGTATAATATTGTGTTTAGCAGATTCTAGGAAAATTTTTCTTCCTTAAAATTTGGCGCATCACGTTCTCCATACAAGTATTTCTCTGGTTTAAAAATATTATTATGTTTCTTGGAAACATTTTACGTATTTCGCATCTATGAATTACTAGCAGTATAGCCCGGCGTTGCTCGGGTGTAACGAAAGCTTTAAAACTAATCCATGGACCTGGAGCTCAGGCTCAGCCTAAAGAATATTTGTGTGAAGTTTGATGAAAATCGGATAAAAATTGTGGATTTGTATAAAGAACATACAGGCAGATAAACAGACACACACACAAACATCTTGCATCAAATATATATATACATATATATATATATATATATATATTATCGATTTTCTGCACTATTGTAAGAACTGCAACCTTGAAACTTATGAATATCGTTTCTTATGTCTTTGTCTATGAGTGTATCAAATTTGATTAAAATCGGACCACTCCTTCTATAACCCGATTTTTTCGATTATCGATTTTCGATATTTATCGGGGGTAACTTGACACAAAACCTAGCTAAGAACACTCGCAAACGCTTATAGTACAACTGTGTAAATTTTCAAGAATATCCGCTCAGCCGTTTCGGAGTCTATAGTTAACGGACACACACACATACACATACACACACACAGACAATGTTCCATGTATAAATAAGTTTAGATAAATCAACAGTGACGTCACAAAAATATACATAGGTTCAAACGAGTGTTTGGGCGGCTACAGTCGCTTTCTGACGGTGGACTGTGCCTGTCGACATTGCACTAGTCTCTGCGGCTGCCTTTAAGCCAACACCCCAAAGTGACAAAGTTTCTGTTTCTTACCGGAAGTCAAATTAGCCGTCTTTCTACTGGCAAACATTTTTTGTAGTAACGAATAGCACAACACATATGGTACGTAGTAATTTCTTTTGTTGATTCCCAATGATGGTGAGCTGGGAAAATGAGTGTGAAATTCTCCCTTATTGTTAGTTAGGATTAGTCGTATCTCTTTGGACAAGACATGGCAAACATATCTTGGCTAATTCCTGGAGATTCTAAGTTGGAAGGAGAAACTCCCCATAGAACAAATCTGGCTCTGACGACTTTCTTATTTGCAGACCCATGTGTTGGCTACCAAGCAACAATTAAACCCGAAAAATTTGGGAAGAAGACATTTTGCTTCCTCGGTAGTTATTTATTCACTAGTACAAAACCGAATAACAAAAAATATTGCCGCTAATCCCCGGAGATTCCAAGTTTGAATGCTTTTAAATTTTTCAATTAACCTGAAATCATTCACTTTTATTTAACACAATGTTAAGCAACCAACTAAGGTAGAAAAAAGATGAAACGTCAGAATAATACAAGAAGTAGATTATCATATCTTTATTTGTGTGTTCCATATTGTTCATTTCAGAGTTTTATTGATAAAACTTGCAAAGAAAGATTTAGGTCACTTATGAGCTTTCATCTTCCGAACCGAACACAAGATTACACCATCTTCAGCAGTCTGCCGAAATTTATATCGTATTGCATGTGAACTGACAGAAAATATGAATGTGGCTATCACAAAATCAGAAAGTATTGTAAACACAAAAATCATCACTATAATCCACAGGTTTTTTACTATTGGAAACGTGTTATCTGCTCCTTTTATGTGTTGGACCTGGTAACCTATGACGATGAAAATTAAAACTTGCAAACAATTCAATGGGGAATAACTTCTACTTCGATAAAAATAATATTCAACCCCTCACGATCGTCCAGTACTTCTCATGAATGACGATACATAAACTGGTATCTATTCTGGGAGAATCTGCTCGAACCAAATATTATCTTTTCACAAGATAAATGACGGTATAAAATTGGACCCAAGGTAAATAAAAATTACTTGCGTTTTCGCAACTGATCAAATCGACAGGCATCAACACTTTATATTTAAATAAAAATATTCAATAATATCTTTATTAACTTCTCTTCTTCGGTGATTTAGAGTGGAGTGAGAGGTTTAGTCGGGTCGGAGCACACATTCATACGAGGCATTTTGCCAACCAACCAGTCAGATTGGCAGCTGTCTGCAACCCTAACTCAACTCTAGACTGTCAAACTGTAAACTGACTCTCTGTGACAGGTGATGTCACTTAAATAGTTACCTCCTAACGCCCTGGATTTCCAGTGCAGTCTGTCTCATTTCCTGCGCTGACCTCTCTTGAACCTCAGATCGTCTAAACAAAATCTGCCTGACACCATTATTTTGTACTCAGCAGCATAACCCTGCGTCGCCCAGAGCAAAACACACTTATTGCCAAAATTCCTCACCAATGAAGATATTATTTAACATTAAGAGCTAATGAGACATGAAAGGTTCATCACTACAGACGCTGACGGTCGTTGATGAAGCAAACAAATGATTCAATATAAATTGTCTTGCTTTGGTGAAGAGAAAAAATGCCATTTACCAGCAATACAATACAAAATTACACAGTGCAAAAAAAAAAAAAAAAATGGACAAATAAAAAACGAGAAAATGCAATCTTTATGTTGGGAGGTTTTTGAAATCTTATTCATTCCCAATAGACCTAGAAAAATTAATAACTAGCAGAACATTAAACTAGCAGAACATAAAGTGGAACATCGTCTTAGAAATATTTTTCTGGGAAAAAAACTTAGATTTTATTAAGCATAGACTTTGAAATATTTCCTACTCTTTGGTCTGCAGTTATTGGAAATAAACTTGATTCAGTCAGTTACGTGCCATACAAGATACACGCTTGGGCGATCATGTCTCGAAAGAGACATGCCTGACTGGGCAGAAGATTATTTTGCCATTACTTTCTGCGGTAGACTGGTTGCCAGCCAAGGCTACAGAACCCAATCTGTCTTGTTAATTAACCCATAACTGGAGGGAAGAGACGGATTAATACATTTCCCAAGGGTATTTGCGCGTAAGTGAATACAAAGAATTCAAAGGGATTTTGAACTCGGCTCCCTGATTTGTCGTTCCGAGTCGATATACACTGCACCACAACGTATTATTGAAAAATACTATTTAAATTAACCACATAAATGCAATATGAGATAAATGCTACTTAAATAAATACTATTTAAATAATACTATACTATTTTATATGAAGACTATTTAGATAAATATTATTTGAATTAGAAATTAGAAATAATATTAAAATAAAATAATGTTTAAATTAGAAAATATAAATAATATTAAAATAAGATACTATTTAATTGAATAATATTCATATAAATGAATACTATATGTTAAATAAATACTATTTAGATAATACTATTGAAACAAAAATAAAAATATATAAATAAACACTATTTAAATAAATAGTAAATACTTTAAATAAATACATTTTAGATAAATATATTTAAAATAGAAAAATATAAATACTAATAAAATAAATGTTGTTTATTTAAATAAATGCTTTACTACTTTAAACAAATACTTTTTAGATAAATACTATTTAAATTAAAAAAATGAGAATACTAATACATTATATTGCAGGGCGCAGGCGATTGAGACTCTGACAACCTCATGTAAGTTTTGTATTTTTATTATCTATTTTTTTAAAATGTGCTGTACCATCCATTTACTCTTTGGATAGGCTATCCGTTGGTTTTCCCTGTCCATCTTGCCCTCAGTTTGTCCTATGATTTTAAAAATTTACAAGCCCGCTCTCCTAATTATGTACTCAAGTGATTTTAACTGTCTCTTCCTGTGCCCTTTTTGTGTCCTTGGCGCAAATGGACCAATGTATTCATCATAGTACATGTCTGAGTCAAATACTGTGATTATGCTTTGTTATGTCCGCATATTTTTGTAATGGCTGAACAGGTTTTAATTGTTTCTCTTTGTATTTTTGAGTATGAAAGGTTTAAATGCAGTTTTCTTACTTGACTACGCAGTATTTTTTAGACCTTTCAAAACTCAATATTTTAAGTTTTATTATAATTTTAATAACAATAACAGAGCGACATTGGAAAAAATTATTCAGTTTTGTGTTCCCCCGACGTCTGTGCGTTATTAAGTTGCTATTAGTGCCTATTAATAAATAACATGACTTGCGGTTAGAAACAGAGCGTTAAATTTAATAAATCAATAATGTTATTGAATTATTTTATAACAGGTTAGTCACCTTAAACCAGACATAAAATAAAATTCTGTCATGGGATTTTCAGTGAATCAGATGTTTGGTACTTCCGGAGTAATCAGCAATTATGAACTCACTATTGTCTTTTTACTACAATTTCAGCTAATATATTCTTCAGTAAAACTAAGTACACACAAACAAAATTACTGCTTTCAAACAATGTTTTATGTTGAAGATTTCTTTCAAAGTTCTAAACAATATATATTATTTACCTCATATTTCTGCGATGAAGTATTGTAACTATTTATACTGTATACATTGTTCAGAATGTTTTCCTCATATTTATAGCCATGTTCACGACTTTTCGACTATTACACGTCTGATCTTCTCTTGATATGCGTTGGAATTTCAAACCCGTCTTTATTTAGTTCATTGAAGTGAATTGCTTAAATTCCAGGCGCCATGTTTTTTTTTGTTTTATTTATATTTCAGTTTCATTTAATTCCCTTTAGTAACTCAAATCTCCAATTCACTTTTTTAATTGATTCACTTTTTTAATTAATCAACCAATGCTTTTCCCCCCCTGAGCTATGTAAACTCAGGTGGGAAAAGCTTTGGTTGATTAATTAAAAAAGTGAATTGATCCAAAGAATTGTGAGTTCAATACCTAGCCACAGCAGAGAGAACAAAACATGAACAGTTGAGTGACATAAGAAAATTAACTGATACTGATATAACCCCCAAAAGACATAACGCGTGGTATTAGATCAATCAACGCCCGTGGACTGAATAAAGGGTTTGGTTAAAAATTCCATCGTTTATCACCTAAAGAAGGACGGGGCGTACAACGTCGTGAATATGTCAATAAAGATGAGGATAGCAGTCCGATCGATGTAAATAATGTAAAAAGATATAATATACCAGAATTGGTTTATAATTGTACTAAAAAGATGAAAGAGAAAATAATTTTAGTAATATATGATGATCCAGAGAATATCTGAAATGCAATCGGTCCCGAACTGGCAACTCGCCTTCAATCACTTGCTCATCGACGGGATGTGGTTTGCCTCGATCTTTTCTACAAGTATATTTACGCCTTCTGCACTGACGAGCTTCATTCTCAGGTGTCTCGCTCTCATCAACTTACTTGTGTAACTAGATTGGCAACTAGGTCACACCCTTTTACCTACAAAATAGGCAAATGTAAATGCCACTTCTTCTCCAGAAGTTTTTTTCTCACACTTCCAGCCTGTGGAACTCCAATCTTCATACTTGCTTCTCAGATTACGACAATCTCCAAAGATTTAAGTGTAACGTCGTTCGGCATCTTCTATCTCCTTGACTCCCACCTCTCCCTTATCATTTCTTCGACAATTCCTGTACCGGTTTTTTTTCTTTTCTGTCTTCCCCCTCCTCTCTTTGTAAATCCCTGCGTACAAGTGGCAATACTGCTTTGCTTGAGGTGAAAAAATTGTGTATATATATATATATATATATATATATATATATATATTAAAAAATAACTTCTAATAATATATCAATTAAATGAAAGCGTCCCGTGATGTAGGAGGTCTCAGAGATACAATGTTGGATTATTCATAACATTTCTGAAAATACTTGAACTTATTTAGCATTGCCGTTTCTCTATTTAACAGAAGAGAATCTGAAATAGAAACGTAGAGTATGTTAATAAGCACAAAAAATCTTTTTTTGCTGATTTTAATTCTTAAACAACTATTCCGCTGCAAATAAGACATAATAACGGCTAAGGAGCATCTAAATGTACTCACCTTACGTAAGTAATTTAATTAGTCATCCAAATTTACGCATCTTACGTAAGTACAACAATGATTAATCCAAACTTACGCCCCTTAAGTAGGTACGTCAATGAGTCATCCAAATTTATACATCTTACGTAGGTACATCAATGAATCATCTAAAATTACGCACCTTACGTAGGTAAATTAGTGAATCTTAATCATAAAAAACACTTATATTAAATGACATACATTTTTCAGCACAATGTCATTTATTTTCAAAGGTTTTTTTTTTTTAATCATATCACCCCAAGCAAGGCGATAACGCCACTGATGCGCAGGGGGCTACGTAAGAGTAAAAAGATTGGAAAAACAGAAAGCCGGAAACCACATCCTAAACAGGGAACAAGGGATGAGCCTCTTCACCTGTTCAATAGACGTGGGTGGAGTGTGAACCGGGCGATAGATTGTTATATAATAAGTATTTATTGCAATATAATCACAATTTTTGGCACAAAGCTGAATGGTAAGTTAGGTGATCCTGGCCAGCACTGACTATTCTAAACCTAGCCACACATTCATTACAATTTACTCATTCGCTACAAAAACTCGTCCATCACCACCCGATTCATAATATGCCACAATTCCGCAAATTCACAGGGATCATACTAAAATATCCATGACATAAAAATTTGCTGTTCAATAATAATTACATAAATGAAACGTTAACGAGTGAAATTTTCAGACCTAAACTCAATTACGGGTTTCAATAATGGCATATGTTTTTTTTTTTTTTTTTTTTTTTAATCATCTCACCCCAAGCAAGGCATTCCACTGCCACTATTGCGCATGGGGCTACATAGGGGAAGGTAAAGAGAAGGAGTGGATAGACATAGGGAATGTCAGGAGAAAGGTGATAGATGAGTAAGGATAGCGAGGATGAGTGTCGAGCAGGTTAGTGTGTTAGGAGGTGTCTATTGACCTTACATTTAAACTCCTGGAGATTGTAGCCGTCGGGGAAGCAATCGTTTGGAAGAGAATTCCACAGTCGGGAAGTGCGAGGAAAGAAACTGTTGGAGTAGAAGTTACGGCTGCATTTTATCGGTTTCACTGTAAAAGGGTGGGATCTAGTTGCTAATCTAGTATCTCGTGCAAATTCGTATTTAGGGGGCAACAGTGATCTAAGTTCATCGGAGCAGAAGCCGTGAAAGTATTTATAGAAGAGACACAGCGAAGCCACGTCTCGCCGGTGAGAGAGACTGCAGGCGGTCTGCCAAGTCGGTATCTATCACATTACAGACCCTCCTCTGAATGTGTGACGTAACAAGTAAAGAACAATTTAATTGATAGGGTTTGTTCAAGTTAAGTAACACAAAAGATCCTTCCTTATAAAGTGAAAGTAAAACTGGTTCAGCGAATCACCATTTAACGCATTACCTTTCAGGCTCTCCACATTTTAATCTGATTAACCAGGATAGCCAGCAAATACGAAATAATATGAATTGAATTTAATGTGGGCGACAGAGACATTTTGGCTTCACTCTGAAAGCGTTAATTAAACGAATGTTTAAACTGACCGGGACGATAAAAGCCCAAAGAGTTCAGTAATGCCATTATAGGTCATTCTAAGTAACTTGTGAATCTTCAATGGCATACTTTTGGGTTGTAAAATGAATCAGATTTTTTTCTATATTTGAAGGGACACGTTTCGTTGCGAGATTTTTAATCGACCGCGGGCGAGTAAAGCAATAAACTTTAATCGCCCAATTAAGTTTTTTATTGACTGAGTCGATTGGGTGAGTGAAATCTCAAAATTGACAAGTTTGCTCTCCTAATTATATGCCCAAATAATTTTAACTGTCTCTTCCTGTGCCCATTTTGTGTGCTAGGTACAAATGCACCAATGTACTGATCATAGTACATGTCTTAATCAAATACTGTGATTGTACTTTGTTATGTTCGTATATGTTTTGTAATGGCTAAACAGGTTTTATTGTTTTTCTTTGTATTTTTGTGTATGGATATTTTATATGTATTTTTCATACTTGACTACGCACTTCCTTAGAATTTTCAAAACTGAATATTTTAAAGTTTTATTATAACTTTAATAACAATAACAAAGCGACATTAGAAAAAATGTTGTTTTTTTTTGTATGCGGCAAGGATGTCACTATTTACACAATGCTGGAATCTTGAAAGGTAGACCAAGGAACAACAGCAGTTATAAGAGGGTATCACGCTCCTCAAAACCTTGATGCCGGATGAGGTTTACCGTCATACCGAACTTGTAAGCTTGCTTAATTCTGAGCTACAACCGCTAGGCAGACAATTGTTCTGTGGACACAGAAATGAAGTCGTAGGGCCACACTAACAGGATCGAAAAAATAAATCTATGAACTGCAACGTGAAATTGAATTACAAAAAAAAAAAAAAAAAAAAACAGGGAATAATATAACAACAAAAAACATCATACATTGAATTTGAAACAACAATATAAAAATAAATCTGTAATTAACAGAAGATTTCACATCGTGTTAATGCGAACTATTTTAACGGCTATCTTTTGTTGATCAGAGCTAAACAAAAAGAGACAAAAAAGCCGAAAGTAGTACTTTTATTCTTTATATTTTTAATACAAAATTACTCTCAACATTGTGTGTAAAAATTGGATTGTCTAAAAGACGTGAACGCAAATCTTCAAGAGTTTTCTAAATGGGCCGTATATTCAGTAAGACGAAGGTGATTGTATCTTAAATCTAAAAAGAGAAAAACATACATAAGAAGAAGTATGAACAATTCCTTAAGCAAACGAATGAACTTTGCAACAGACAATCGAATTGATAGAGCAGAGTGAAGGTTTGGGTTTGAAGGAGAGAGCGAACAAATATACGTCAGTCTGAAGAATTCAATATTGTCAGTCTTTTATGTTCATTCGATAAAGATTTTAATATTAGCGCTTCCAACGGAGAACGTGATGGATTCTGTCTTGGAAAAGTCGTGACTGAACTGCTAAAGGAAATAAATTGACGAATTGAGTCTAATAAAATAGGAAACGAAAGAATAAAAAAAGGTAAAGAAAAAAGAGAAAAAGGTATAAACAAGAAATGTTGTGAAAAATAAAAAAAGAAGAAATTGAATGAATTGAAGTAAGCAATGAGGAGAAAATAACTTGTAATAGAAAAGAGAATAAAAAAAGAAACAAGAAAGAAAAAGAAACGAAGTGAACTCGAAGAAGGGACTCAAAACAGGAAAGAGGGATGAAGTGGAAGAGATGAGAAGGGGAATGAAATAGGAAGGGAAAAGAAAAAAAAAGTGGGGAAAAACAGCTTTCCTCCTAAAAAGAAGAGAAAAAGAAAAAAGAAAAAGAAAAAAATAACACCAGGGTGAATATCAATATAAAAATGAGAAGAATGAAGATGAATGAAAAAAAAAAAAAGAAATAAAAAAAAAAACGAAAGAATAAAAAAGGTAAACAAAAAAGAGAAAAAGGTACAGACAAGAAATGTTGTGAAAAATAAAAAAGAAGAAATTGAATGAATTGAAATAATCAATGAGGAAAAATGACGAGGAATAAAAAAGAAAAGAGTAAAAAAAAAAAAGAGAAAAAAGAAAAAGAAAGAAAGAAAGAGAACTTGAAGAAGGGATTCAAAACAGGAAAGAGGGATAAAGTTCAAGAGATGAGAAGGGGAAGGAAAAGAAGGGAAAATAAAAAAAGTGGGGGAAAAAAATGAAAAAGAAAAAAAGAAAAAGAAAAATAACACCGGAGTGAATCTAAACTTCTTTATGAATGGAACTTTGTCTGTGTGTGTGTGTGTCTCTGTGTGTGTGTCCGTTACCTATAGACTCCGAAACGGCCGAACAGATTTTCTTGAAAATTTACACAGTTGTACTATTGTGGTGCATTGGATATCGGCTAGGAACGAGAAATCGGGGAGCCGAGTTCGAATTCCAGCCGAATTCATTGCATTCACTTACGCGCAAATACCCTTGGGAAAGGTATTAATCCGTCTATTCCTTCCAGTTATGGGTTAAATAACAGGACAGATTGGGTTCTATAGCCTTGATCGGCAACCAGTCTACCGCAGAAAGCAATGGCAACCTACTGCGGGACAATCTTCTGCCCAGTCAGTCATGTCTCTTACGAGACATGATCGCCCAAGCGTGTATAACGTATGGCACTTAACTTACTGACTGACTATAAGCGTCTGCGAGTGTTCTTAGCGAGGTTTTGTGTCGAGGTACCCCCGATAAATATCGAAAATCGATAATCGAAAAAATCGGGTTATAGAAGGAGTGATCCGATTTTAATCAAATTTGATACACTCATAGACAAAGACAGGCAGAGGTGAAAACGCTTTGTTGCTGCCCTGCACACCATTGGGGGTAACGGATGATGATGATGATGATGATGATGATGACAATATTGCATATTTTATTAGAGTTGGTTTAAAAACATTCACATATTTTACCAGTGATAATATAATCACAATCAGTCAGTTAATTGCTATACCTGATACACACTTGGGACATCATGTCTCTTTCGATCCATGACTGACTAGGAAGAAGATTTTCACGCAGCAGGTTGCCATTTATTTCTGCTGGAGACTGGTTGCCAACTAAGCCTATAGATCCCAATCTTTTCTGCTATTTATTCGGAGGGAGAAGAGATGAATTTCTCAAAGGCAAAACGGATTCAACAGGAATTCGAAATCAGCACTCCGATTTCTCATTCCGAGTCGATATCTATTGCGCCTAAACGCACATTGATTATATGCATAATCAGCGTACCTTTCTAATAATATTCTCCATGTTCATAAGTCGGGCATTTCCATAAGTCTTCTGGTAGAAATATTCTAACAAGGGACACGTTTAATTTTATTTGGGAGTTATCGTTTTATTCCAAATGCTGATTTGAGAACACAGATGAAAGAAACAAGGTAAAAATGTTCGTTCTCGTTATTTCCCGAGCTCTTGCCCTAGATATCTCCAAAGCTTTTGACAGAGTCTGGCATGCTGGCCTTCTACGCAAGCTGCGAGGCTATGGTATAACTAGACAATTTTTTGGAACTTTTCCAGTCATTCCTTTCAAATCGCTCAATAAAGGTAGTTTTGGACAGACATGCCTCCTAATACTATCATACGAATGCGGGTGTCCCTCAAGGCCTTATTCTAGGTCCTATGCTTTTTCTTATCTACAATAATGATCTCCCAGATGTAATAAGATTCTAAATAGGCATATACGCTGACGACACTACGGTTTACTCTCGCATCGATCAAAAATCTATCGAGGCTGACAAAACAAACCTTGCTACCGAGCTTGAAAAAGACCTCCAATCCGTGGCGGGCTGAGGTAAGAAATGGCTCGTGAATTTTAATTCTTCCAAAACGAAGCTGCTATCTATTAACCATCACAGACAATCATTCCTACCCGCATTAGCATGGATCAGGCTAGTCTCCCTGAAAGCAAAACCCTGCGACTCCTTAGGTTAACCCTCACAACAGACCTCAAGTGGAATGTCTCTATAGAATCCAGAGATAAATCCTCTGCTAAGGCCAGGAAATTTTTCTCGTCTGAAACAATCCTGCACATATATAAATCTACCATCCGCACGTGCATTGAATGTTACTGCTACATCTGGTCGGGTGCCCCTGCTATCTACCTAGGTGACTTTGACAAAATCCAACTGAGAATCTGTAATGTGATGGATCCCGACTTGGCAGTTCAGATACAGTCGCTTTCTCACTGGCGCAATGTCGCTTCCCTGTTTCTCTTCTGAAAATACTTTCACGGCTTCTGCTCTGATGAACTTTGCTCACTACTGCTCCCTATATATGAATTTACTCAAGCCACAAGATTAGCCACTAGGTCCAATCCTTTTATTGTGAAACCAATAAAATATAAACGTAAATTCTACCCCAGTAGCTTCTTTTCTCGCACTTCCCGCCTTTGGAATTCCCTTCCGTTTACTTGCTTCCCCGACAGCTACAATCTCCAAGAATTTATATGTAAAGTTAATAGTCATCACCTATCTCGCTAACCTGCATCCTCTCTCTCATGCTCCTTTCTCCGTCCACTCCACTCCACTCTCATGAGTACTCTCTTCTTTCTCTTCCCCACTTCCTGACACCCCCTATAACCTGTTACTCTTTCTCATAACTTTCCTCTTTTGTAACCCCCTGAAAAACAGTCGCAATAAAATGCTTATATGATTATAAAAAATTCATCAATTAAATGAAGTTAGGGCAAACATCTTTTATCGGCATCTTTTTGTTTCGCTTCATTCTGCGTCGGCGTAATTGTGCTCACTAGTGTGTCTATCTTGTCACTTATTTGAGTCTTAATATCAAAAGTAAAAATTTATACGTATACATAATTCCTGCGACTAGCGTCGTAACTTGTAACAGATACAAAGTAAACATATACCTTTAGATATATTTAAATGCAAAATATCAATGCTATATCCATCCAGGGTGAAAACGACTATGGCTTGTTACAGCTTTCTTTCATTTAATGAATTGCAATGAGTTCTTTGTAAGACAGTTGTGTAATTTCTAGTTATTTTTTCTACTGTTGTGAATTCAGAGTTGTCCTTCTAGACCGGCTATTTGTACTAAAGAACTATATAACTATTTCCATGGCAAATTTTCAAATGAGCTGCGTTTTTTAGTTGAACCTGTTTAGATATTTATATTTATGAGGTACATTGCCATTTTCAGGAAGTCGAAACATACTAATTTCATGTGTAAGAAGAAAGTCCTATTCAGCCTTTGTAGAGCATACAAGTGCTTCCTTGACCACTTTGATCCTAACCTCTTCAAGTAAAGGGAACATCTGCATCTTTATTTCTTCTTCTATGTGCTTTGCCCTTTCAGGACGTAGGCGATCATGGCTTTCTACGCCTCCCTAACCCTGGTGGCTCTTAGCATACCTTCTCCTGTTACACCATTCAACACTCGTTCCATCATCCACTTGATTAGGTCCTTCAAATATGGTATCTGCTACTTTCCCCTGCCTCTTTTCCCCTCTATCTGGCCTGTTAGTATCAGATTCTCAAAGCCCTCTTTCCTAATTGCATGTCCCAGGAACTTCAGCTGCCTCTTCCTGATGTCACTATTAATTCCCGTTTCGTTTCCATTCTTTCCAAAACCTCATCATTGCTGACATGTTCCATCCATGATATTCACAGCATCCTTCTGTAGAACCACATTTCAGTTGCTTCAAGTTTTTTCTTTCAACTTTGTTGATATTGTCCAGCATTCAGTACTATATTGAAGAACTGACATCATATAGCAATCCAGTACTCTTTTCTTTGTTTCTAGGGAAATTGCCCTGTTTCTTAATACTTAACTCAACTTCTGGAATGCTTCCTTCGCCATGCCAATTCGCCTTTTTATTTACTCATCTTTAATAAGGAACACTTTAAAATCCACAATCAATATCGTTTTAAAAATATGAAAATTTTAGCTCAAATCAAATCATCCCATGTCATCCAGATACAATTCTATAACATTTAAAATAACATTTTCAATTGAGAAAATACGACAAGGTTCATTCCCACTTAAACGAGCATGCTTTCTGCACCAAAACGTAGTTTCTGATATGAATTTCGTATTCTTGGTGTTGCTAGCACCATTAGTGCAAAGTGGAATCTAAATAACCTCGGTGAAATTTCAACTTATTTTGCTAACTCAATTTCTAGGGATGTTAAATGGGAAGTTATCTCGTCACTTGGACAAAGTGCAAAATTTTATCTGTTTATCTTTATGCTCTTCGTGATGTTATGATAAGATAGGTCCCTAAACAAACTCATGGTTTGAATGATAAATCTTTACGACTTTTCTGGCGTGACGCGAGTTGAAAAAAAGAGAAATGTCGCTTAGGTAAAAAAGAAGAAAACGAATAAACAATGAATATTGTAAGGATAATCACGCAAAAAGAACTAAGTGTTTACGTACATTAAAGCAAGTTCATACACACAAAAACACGCAAACATAAATTCATCAACAAACACCCACACACGCACATGTGGGCTGGGGAGTGAAAAATTATTTTTCAGAACAGATGACATAGAGATGTCAATCCAGACGTCAATCCAAATATGCAAACCTTCATGAAAGCTTCCACTAGAATTTTGACACATTTCAGGTGTCACAGAACCTGACTTTTGTCAATTGAATTCTTTAAATCCCTAAGTGTTTCGGGTTTTATTTTGAAAGCCGCATTCCTTATATCTCCTTCAAAAGGATAACCTGGAAATTTGTTCACAGGGGACCATGCTGCATAATACAGTGATCCCGCTCACTTAAACATTCAATATTATAATATTTTTTATCCATAAAATCTCGAACAACACTTGTGTAATGTGGAAGTACACAAGGTTAGCGAAAAATCTACTGTTTTCAAAATGCGTCGAGGGATTAGTGGAAAAAAAGAAGATATGACCCAACATGTTCACGTACTTTTCACGTGTAATGTTTCCATCAACGAAATTCCGAACATTCTTGCTGAGAGCAACAACATCAATTTCTTTTCTGCTTGATATATATATATATATATATATATTTAGAGAGAGAGAGAGAGAGAGAGAGAGAGCTCAGAGGTAGAATCGCCGACTGCCACCAATTCGGTCGGGTTTCAATCCTGGCTAAAAAGCAATCGGATGTCTAACCGTAATGATGAGCTGTGATAAAGCGAAACAGATCCTTCTGCGGAAGACCAAATACATATATATATATACTCAGTTATGATCTGAGATTGTGTATTAAACTCGACTGCGCGTTTCGCCCTGTAATGGACTTTATCAAGACGAAATGAAAGGAAAACGCTTAAATTTCCTTCATTTTAAGATCACGTAACATTGCACTACACATGAAGGAGTTCTAATTCAAAAATATTCTGTTAATCTTTTTGAATGATTTGTGAGCGTTTTTATAGTTGCCAACACTGTTTGTTTATAGATACGTTTGTAGTGCCGTGGATATCGACTCGGAACGGCAAGGCGCGGAGCCAAGTTCGAATTCTAGTCGAATACCTTGCATTCACTTACGCGCAAACACCCTTGGGAAAGGTAATAATCCGTGTCTTCCCTCCAGTTATGGGTTAAATAATAGAACAGATTGGGTTCTATAGCCTTGCTTGGCAACTAGACTACTGCAGAAAGCAATGGCAAACTACTGCGAGATAATCTTTTACCCAGTCAGTCATGTCTCTTTCGAGACATGATCGCCCAAAGAGTGTATCACGTATGGCACTTAAGTGACTGAATTTGGAAGCTCATTTTGTCTTTTTGCTGGCAAAATGGGGTGTATATTTCTTTTTACCTATTGAAGACGGGTCATTTGGTGGGGCAGGATGCTCCTGTAGAACAGACTGGTTCTCCTTCATTTGGGTTGTGGACGCAAAGGAGGACTAATAAAACAAAAGAAAACAGTGTCATTTGATTCTGCTTCGATGAACTTAGCTCAGTGGTGCCCACTGTAAATGAATTTACTCAAGCCACAAGATTAGCAACTAGGTCCCACCCTTTTACTGTAAAAGCAATAAAATGTAAAACAAATTCTACTCCAACAGCTTCTTTTCTCGCAATTCCCGCCTGTGGTATTCCCTTCCGTTTACTTGCTTCCGCGACAGCTACAAACTCCAAGAATATAAATGTAAAGTCAATAGTCATCTCCTAACTCACTAACTTGCATCCTCTTTCTCATGCACCTTTCTCCATCCACTCCACTCTCATCAGTATTCTCATCCTTCTAATACCCACTTCCTGACACCCTCTATAATCTGTCACTCTTTCTCATAACTGTCCTTCTATGTAACCCCCTGCACAATTGACTTGCTTGGGGCGAAATGATTACAAAAATATAAATAAATACATCTCGCCAGAAGTGGTCAAACGGAAAATAAATTTAACTATAAAAATAGACATTGTTACTGCACAAAATGCATTTTTGAATGATTTGTTTTATAAGAGTTTCTGTTTGGAGGCTTTAAAATTTACAAGCTATTTCTTGTCCCAGTTAACAACCGACTAAATGTAGTTTCGGTCTCAAGTATAAAACCAAATCATTGTTTTCATATAGACTAAGGAATAAAATACAATCAGTTTTTACTTCCAAGCAAGTATAAAATCGATCAATATTTACTTTTAATCTAAAGTTTAATAAAAACATTTGTCGTTACATCCATCAACTTCACAATCTTATCTTTTCTACTTGTTACTGCCCAAAGATAGATGAAAATAAAGTGGATTTGAATAATGGCGTTTTATCGAGGCAGAATGTTCCCAAAACTAGCAAAACAAAATCTCCCTAATATATTTAATTCCCTTGTCTTTGTGGTTTACGTTTAGTATAAAACTTCAGCGTGTACCAAAACAGTTCAAATTTGACACAATCTGATTGAGTGCCCAAATATTTGAACTGGCTTTTCCTGGCTTAGGAGATATGCTTAGTAACTTTTTGACGATCGGTAGGAGTTCATGCGAAGTTATTTATCGTACAGTGGGGCCATTTGTCATATTGATTTGTAGAAAGTAGGGTGGCGGTTGCGTGAGCGTTAAGAAGAACAATTTTGAGAAACAGTATTTTGTGGTTGATGCAGAGCCTGGCGAATTAGGGAGAGTGTGAAGTTAGGATTACTTGTCAATTTAGGCGAAGAGATGGTTTATGCGTCGACAAACACTTGCAAGCGGGTAAGGATAGGATAAATAATATATGAGTACAAGTGTGAAAAAGAAATTGAGGTGGTCGTAAATATATTCTTAGTCAAAAAATGAACGTCAAGGAGCAAGCCAATATAAAAAGGTCTTTGATTGAAACATCTTGTTATTTTTTAATAGACACACACATTCATTCGTGAAATTTGCCATATATATATATATATATATATATATATATATATATATATATCGGATGCAAATAGGATAAATATAATATTTGAAACGAAAAATAAAATGATTCAAAATGGGTTAAAAAATAATCGTTTTTCTTTACAAATGAAAAAATAAATACAATTTATATTTATTAACAGAATTTTTAATAAATTTACCCAAACCAAGGGATAACTTAGAGTTAAACAAAACGACATTGACGTTACACGAAACAGGGTACTTTAACTTAAAGAGGAAACAAAGATAAACATCTACTTTTTTCAAAAGTCTTTGAAGGAGAGTGAACAGAGTTGATAGGCAAACCTTATCTACTCTTACTGAAAAAAATAAATAGCAGATAAAGTTTCAGACTTTACGTCAGAAATGTGGCGATGAAAGAGTTTTAGAAGAAACTTGAACCCCAGTCCTAAACTGGAAACAAACAATAAAAATCTACCTCCTGTTCAAAAGACCGAAGAGAAGTGTGAACCAACTCGATAGGCAAACATATCGACTTCAATTGGGAAAGATAAAAAATAGATAAAGTTATGCGGAGGCGTCAGATGAATAGAATCAAAATAAAACTTTTAAAAAGTAGGCATCATAAAATAACATTTTCTTTAATTAACTTATTTTTTATATTGCCAAGTATCCGCAAAATTTATAAACCTCATTCATTCAAGGAAAAATCTATAAAGATAACATCAGAGAATTTTGCTGCCCAAGTCAGTGCTACTATTATCCAAAACTAACAATTTGATAATATTCTATCGCGGGGAGTAATGTACAGGTGCAGCTTGATTGGCCGTTTGCAAAAGGCTTCTGGAAAGATTAGAAGAAAAAGCAAAAGAACAGTTGTCCAACATGTTCCAGTTACTTTTCCACCTATATTGCTTCAATAACAAAAAATTCTATCTATTATTTGCAGCTTGAATGATATTTGTCAGTTATTCTTGGTAGTTCGTTGCTTTAAGAGGTATTTTCATTACAGGGTGATCTATCAATAATTTTCTTTTTTTCTGTTTCTAATTACTATTATTTTAAATGTATTTAACCACTATATATATATATATATATATATATATATATATATATATATATATAGAGAGAGAGAGAGAGAGAGAGAGAGAGAGAGCACCTAATGAGCCAGACGACCCTACCTAGGTTTCACCTAAATGGATCGTCAGGGAGAGCTGGCTAAAGAGGAAAAGAAAACACGACATATAAATAGGTAATCAAGACAACCTACGTGACCAAGAAATAAAAGAAACTACAAGACAAGGGAGTGGGGGAGGTTAACAATTTTATTACTTTTAATTTTTAATTTTCAGGGGAAGGGTGGAAGGCAAAGAAAAAAACAAAAAGGTACTATACCACGATAGACTGGCTTAATCTAATAGCCAGGGCTTCCTATGCCTACATTTATTCAGGATTTCAGTCTTAGAATTCAGTAAGTTAGTCGGTTGCTTACGCAAGGCTATAGCTAGTTTCTCTTCAGTACATAGCCTACAAAACTCCTGGCCAGCTTTGTACTTAGAACATCTCTTCAGTATCTCCCATTTAAAGTTAGGGTCCTTATTCATTTCCTGCTTAATAGTCCATACGTAAATGGATAATGTAGTACTATCCCTGGCAAACCGTTTAGGTGACACCTAGGTAGGTTCGTCTGGCTCATTAAGTGCTATTTATTTAGTTTGCTCTACCTTTGTATTGAGCGCTTTCTGTTAGAAACTCGTGTCGGGTTTTTTCTTTGGGCTTCGTGCTGATTTCGGTCTCAACACTTTTGACTGTCTTTCATGCCCTAAGCTCTTTCTTTTTTTACAAATATTTTTTCCTTCGTTCGATAGTTTTCAAGGAAGGTTTTCGAGACGAGTATAAATATAATCTCGTTAATATATATATATATATATAAAATGATTTGTTTGAACATTATTGTTGATAAATACTCCTATTTAAGTAGATATTCTGTTTATAATTAATGAGTATTATATATTTATTTCTAATGGCCTGATTATTTACATTAAATTTTTGTTACGAAAATGTGTGTCATTCGGCAGGATTCGAAACTGCAACCCCTATCCACAAAGGGAAAGTGATCTGGTGCATCTTAGACCTCTCAACCACGAATGACGATCAGTCGAAACGAAGTCAAATTAATAAGGTCTATTCAGAAATAAATATATAATGCTGTTGGATTATAAACAGAATATCTACTTAAATACAAGTATCGATAAAAAATAATGTTCAATCAAATCATTACAAATTGTCAGTTTCGGTAATCTTCGTTATATATATATATATATATATATATATATATATATATATTATCTAACGTTTTAGGCACAACGTAAAGTTTCATGCGTTTTTGCAATCATAAGGTGCATTATATTTTTGCTATTTTACTGCACTGAGCACTGTTCTATTTACTCCGGATTAATATATATATATATATATATATATATATATATATATATATATATATATAAATTTTAATGATGTTTCAAGCAAAAATTACTTTTGTTTTTCAGTCTCTTACTGGTGGAAAGGGATTAATATATATATATATATATATATATATATATATATATATATAAATTTTAATGATGTTTCAAGCAAAAATTACTTTTGTTTTTCAGTCTCTTACTGGTGGAAAGGGATATTAGACAAGCTTATATTTGTTATAAAATGCTCAATATCAAAATAATGATAGAGCTTTGACAGAATTCATTTAGAGAGGCTTCTCCCTTAGCTGAGCAATGATATTTCAACCATACAGACTTACAAGTTTTGTGAACGCATGACAGTTTATTTCTTTAGTCGCACATCCAATAAATAATCTTTTTAAAACTACTAATTCTTTCAAGATTGTTTCACTGTAAAGAATTAATAAGTCCGGAAAGAAGACATATCCTTGTCATACAACCCTTTCTATTTTCTTGTAGTTACTGCATTGATTTTCTATCTCTATGCAGGCGATTGGCTCCTAGTGTCTCATTCTGTGTATTTCTAACTTCCCTCCTATATAAATCTAGCTTACCCAGCAGTTATAACAGTTTCTTTGTGAGGTTCTTTGTAAAACGCTGTGCATAATCTATAGGCATACTTCGTTTTTGCATTGTTCTTTTTGATATCATTCATGCATAAAGATGGCCTTCTCTCTTATACGCTCTTTAACCTAACTGCACTGTTCTTGTCTGATCTCCGATCTAATTCCGCAGCGCTCTCTATTAATCAGATGATGAGATTCGTGATGTGGCTCATTAGGCTGATTGTCCAATCGAATTCGTATTCGGTTGCCTCTGGCTTCTTACGCAAATGAACCTACTTAGGTTTTCCGATAAGGCGAAACGCAGAATCATTTGTTTGAAGAGATGTTATCTTATAAAGTGAAGTATATGTTCTACGTAATTTGCAATAATTTGCTTTATGATAAGACCATAAACTTAAAATAAACAAAACCGTAAGACTACTTCATAAAATATCTCTTCTCCCTGTGCCAACAAAATGGCTATTAGACATATCAGATATGGATTCTATAAAACTCATGAGATTATTCCTATCAGAATCTCGTCAGTAGATCGTTGAACAGATGCAAGATAATGTGATGAATCTTTTGGGTCCGATATATATGTAATCAAGGAGATTAAATTCTGGGGATTTTGATGTTTAAGTTAACAGATGTTCTTGAAAATATTTCCGTACAACTCGGGCTGTGTGACACGTGGCATCGCCCTGATGAAAGATGTTACTGCCATTGTATCAGTTTCTTGATATGATGTGGTGTATCTTGTGCTTTAGAGATATTGAAGCAGGTACATATGCGACACTGTCCTTTGCATATGAATGGTTGGTCCCATTGTTTCCCAGAATGACATTGTCAACTGCCGTCACCGGCTTGCTTTCCAGAATTGCATCCTGATGTTACCGGTTACACAGAAGAAACAAAATGGAGAAACATTTTCAATTCAACGTCTTCAAGAGAAGGCGATTATCGACCTTCATTCTTTGATACATTCTCGGTTATCCTTTCTGTTTTTCTTTCTTTCTTTCTTTCTTTCTTTCTTTCTTTCTTTCTTTCTTACTTACCTAACTTTAGAGTAATCCGTTTTGTATTTTTTATTCTAAGATGTTTTCTTTCGTTCTTTCTTTCTTTCTTTCTTTCTTTCTTCTTTCTTTCTTCTATTTTATTCGAGTACATTCTTTTATTCTATTTATTCGAGTACAGTCATTCATTCTATTTATTCGAGTACATTCGCTTCCCCTCTTTGTTTCTTTTTTATTCTAAAACATTTTCTTCTTTCTTTCTTTCTTTCTTTCTTTCTTTCTTTCTTTCTTTCTTTCTATATTTCTTTCTTTCTTCTATTTTGTTTTAGTTTATTTTAGTTCATTCGAATCCCTTCTTTGTTTCTTTGTTTCTTATTATTCTAGGCTTACGACCACTTGATGTTGAAAGACCTGTTGCCATAGGATCACCAAAGCTAAGCAATGTTGAGCCTGGTCAGTACCTAGACGACAGACTGTTTGGAAATACTAGTTTCTGTTAGCCTGGAGATGCAGTTAAAGCAAATGATAATGGCTCGCCATTGCTAATCGGAAAGTTGGGTACTAACTCCAGTTGGGTTTGTTATACTTCCATAACCTTGAGAAAGGTAGGAATCAAATTCATTTCTCCCAAGTTTTGGGTTAATTACTAATCTTTGTATCACTAAATGGTCGCGCAAAAATGCTTACAATCTAAACAAATTTTCTGTCTTTTAATAACCTATAATGGATGAATGAATCAATTAACCTACTGATGTTGTTCTACCTCATTTGCTTTCTTCATTCTTTACTTCTTGCTTTGTTTATTTACTTTTTACATTTTATTCATATTCAGGCTATTGTTCGAATTCGTTTGTTTTCTTTTATCAATCAAGTGGTAGACATTACATTTTATCAAACACTCTGAATTCTCAGTGGCTATGCAACCTAAAACAGTTATATTGCAGTTTTTTCTTCACTTCATATTGTAGTTTTTTCTTCACTGTCTGTAGCATTTCGCAACATTTTCATTGCTTTTGGCTCACACTTTTAGCATTTTTTAATATATACCACCATATTTCACATTCAGATTGTCACCCCCTCAACCGACGCACACAATAACGCACATACACACAACTATATATGTAGTCATCCGCAAACAGATCTGTTTCGCTGTATCACAGTTCATCAGTACGGTTACACATCCGATTGCTTTTTTAACCAGAATTGAAACCCGACCGAATTTGCGATTCTACCTCGGAGCAAAGGGCGCTCAGTAGAAGTAGGCAGATATATATATATATATATATATATATATATATATATATATATATATATAATCATTATTTAAACGTTATTTTTTTATGAATGTCCGTATGTCAGTAGATGCTCTGTCTATTCATTAAAGAGCTTATGTATTTTTTCACCTGCCTTCCTGAATATTTGATAAATTTAACTAGAACAATATGCGCTCCTCGGTACTTCCATACAGAGATTTACTAAAAATAATTTTTACGTGATAATAATAATAATAATAATAATAATAATAATAATAATAATAATAATAATAATAATAATATCTTGAACTGAACTCTAAATGACATCAAATGAATAGATTCTAATACATGAAAGCTTCTCTCTAAGCATAAGTTGCGTCATTCAAAGACTGGTGCAGACAGTCTATACATACCCTGTAAAGATGTGGCGAGAGGCCTTATTCAGCTAGAATTCTCACACAAGACGAAAACTATTGGCTAACTGTGTTGAAGACAATAAAGGACAGGTTTATACAATTAATCAAACAACATGAAAACAGAAAAAATATTCAATGAGGAAAGAAGGCAATAAATACCAACAAGATTTGCATTCAGTAGATTCCGTAGAAAGCCCAAACAGAACCCAAGAATGAACTGTTACAGAAAAATATGAAAATGAAAGTCAAGGGTAAAGCTCTTGAAAAGATGAAACAACGCTTGCAAGACAAACCTCTGCATGACCAATATCCAGAACGTGCTAAAAAACCCGATGTTGATAAAGTCAATACTCATCGATGGTTACGTGCACCTGGATTAAAGTCTGAAACATAATGCTTTATTCTTGTGGCGAAAGATCAGAGTTTTTTACTAGAAACTTTCAGGCAAATACCATACATAATAACATGGATCCAAAATGCAAATTCTGTGACAAATACCAGGAAGCAATAGACCATCTAATCTCAAGATATTCCTTACTTGCCCCAAAAGAAAAAAGAAATCATCACAATAGTATGGGGTAATATTTACATGGTACAGTGTATAAACACTTTGAAAAATATGTACACAAACGCTGGTATGGGTTTTGCCCAGCACCGGTTACAGAAATAATGGATGTCAACATTTTATGAGATTACACAGACAAAAACATCGAAGCAAATAGGCCGGATATTATTCTCAAAAACTGAAATGAAAAGAACTTGCCTACTAATAGTTTGTCCAGAGGGTTGTGAAAAAGCAGTGAAGGAATTTGATAAACTATCAAAGTGTCATGACTTGGAAATTGAAATAGAAAAAAAAGTGGAAATTAAAAACAAGAAAAAAATCAGTGATAGAACAGTACTATGCAAAAGTATTAGGATAAGAACTATTTTATCTTTTATGGGGCATATTGACAGAAAATAAGCAATTTAATTAAAGCAATTTTATTTAATTTACTCAAAAAATGCTTTAACAAGAAAAATACTTGTTACAAAATAAATTTAACATTTAGTATAATAGCCTTTTGCTTTAATTATAGCCTTCTTTCTGTCAGGCATTGACATCACAAGATTCTTCAATGTATCTAATGGTATCTCTTGCCAAGCAGCTTGTATTTGTTCCCAAAGTGTGTCTTGTGAAGTAACATTAGATTTATCAATTCGAGAAGAAGGAAGAAGAAAAAATCAGTCATATCCAAGGATAAAATAATGAGTAGTTGCAAAATAACGTTTAATAGAAAATGGGGAAAATTAAATATAACTTCTTTTTAATATATTTCTTTTATATCTAGTTTTAAATAATCAATATTTATTAGCAATTTACTTGGCTGTTCACCTAGTATTTGAATTTCAGTGAGGTCTTTAAGAAAACCATTCCTGTCCTAATACTTTTGCACACTACCAGTAGTGTTAGGACAGGGGTGATTTTAAAATTTAAAATTTTGATGCCTCATAAAAGATGAAATAGTTCTTGTCCTAATACTTTTGCACAGTACTGGCAGATGCTCTTGGCATGATAAAAAATGGAACAAAACAACATAGTGAAAGAATCCCTGAAAATCCTAGCTTAAGAGATATAAAAACATTGTCTTCATAAGTACAGCCCACACTAAGAATAACTATGTCCCTGTGGCGCTTGTGATGTTATGGGAGATAGAAAATAATGTGAAGTGCAGCTATAACAACATCCCACTATTTACTTTCGGTCTCTCTGTAGACTTGTCAGGTAGTATGACAATAGCAGAGATCGAGATATGATAAAATGAAATAATAATAATAATAATAATAATAATAATAATAATAATAATAATAATAAATCGCCACGATAGAGTTGGGCAATATTTACATTGGACAATGTGCAAACATTATGGAAAAGCAGTAAACAAACACTGGTATGAACATCATCCAGCACCGGTTACAGAAATAGAAGATGTAACCATTCTATGGGATTACACCATCTACACAGACAGAAAAATTGAAGCAAACAGGCCAGACATTATTGTTAAAAACCAGAAGGAGAAAACTTGTCTATTAATTGATATGGCTTGTCCAGCGGATTGTAACATAGCAATCAAGGAATTTGAAAAACTGTCAAAATATAAAGACCTGGGAATTGAAATAGAAAAAATGTGAAAATGGACACAAGAGTTGTGCCAGTGATAGTAGGTGCACTTGGAATGATAAAAAATGGAACAAAACAACACATTGAAAGAATCCCTGGAAACCCCAGCTTAAGAGACATACAAAAATTGTCTTATTAAGTACAGCCCACACACTAAGGAAAACTTTATCTATGTAATGCTGAGGATGATAGGGAAGATAGAAAAACATGAAATGGAGCCATAACAACACGCCACTACCTGCCTTAGGTCTCCCCGCAGACTTGGTTGGTAGTGAGACCAAAGCAGAAATCGAAATATGATGAAAAATGACATAATAATAATAATAATAATAATAATAATAATAATAATAATAATAATAATATAAAGTCCTGGAAATTGAAATGGAAAAAAGTGGAAATTGAAAAGAAAAATCGTACCAGTGATAGTAGGTGCACTCGGAAGGATAAAAAATGGAACAATACAACACATTGAAAGAATCCCTGGAAACCCCAGCTTAAAAGATATACACAAAATTTTCTTGTTAATTACATGCCACACACTAAAGAGAACTTTGTTTATGTAACGCTAGGAATTTTAGGGGAGATAAAATGGAGCCTTAACAACTCACCACAACCTGCCTTAGGTCTTCTCGCAGCCTTGGTAGGTAGTGCGACCATAGCAGAAATCGAAATATGATGAAAAATGACAACATAATAATAAGATAATAATGTTTGTGTGTGTGTGTGTGGGGGGGGGGGAAATTCAGATAAAAATAAAGTATATATGTGAAACGACACTATGTATAAAGACAAAAGAAAACTTCATCAGTAAGTTTCCTCCTCTCATGGACTTTATCAAAGTAAATGTGAGCATTTTATTTTGCAACACAAAAGATTGAATCAGAAAAATAAATGACACACATACAAGAAATGATAAAGAGACAGCCATTTTGCAGACACATTGATTGTTTCGACGATTTTGTTTAGCAGCATACAAAGCTTTATTTAATTGCGAAATATAAGTATTTTAATAGTTACATGGCTTCAACTATAGATAAAATAGCGCGCACATCCGTGACGCTGTCGGACCCACAGGGATTCACATTTCCTACTCACCTCTAACCTCGAGTGAAATACGGCTCTCCTCAGATGAAGAAGACATTTGAGACAACAGAAAAATTCTGAGAATACCAGGACTAAAAATGCGATCAACGACGAAGTTGGTCATTTTGCTATGAAATGTTTTGTTGGCAATTCTACTAAAACAATGCATTATTAGTAAATTTATTATAAAAATGTATTTTTATACTTTCATAGGGTTCTGTTTGGGGGGGTGCTAATTATGCATAACAGGGACACTAACAGATGCTACCACTCCGTGTCAGTGTGGACTTGGTAACAACAGCATGGTTTTTCCGCGCCCCTCAAAACAGGCTGTCTTCCGCTCACCTGTCTTTCTGCCGGATGTAGTTTATCATCTAAAAACAATAAGAAAAGAAGGCGGGGTAAATTTGATACTCTCAGGATATAAAGAGGTGAAAAGCGACAAGAGGAAAACATCACGTAACCTACCAATCTCAAGTAAATAAATGGCAAAAGAACGATTCTGAGAGATACTAAAAAGAATGGGTATTGCGCTGAACCATGATCCCACCACCCGGCAGAACACGGCACATTAAAGATGAACTAGCAATATTTTCTCTTTATTAAAAAAACGACGATGAATTGGCACCATTTTTACTCCTGCAAAATGTTTATTCAAATACACCTTTTGTTCATGAAAAATATAATTAAGAGATTAGGATATTATTTATTTTGTGCAAAGCATTTGACTATCAAAAGAAGTATCAGAAAACAAAAAAATGATATATTGCCCTGTAGACAGGGCCTAGAATACGTCAACATTATCCTTGGCATGGGGGGTATGACAATTCTGAAGGTGTCATCTACAAATTCTATGTTTGTTGACTCGATTTTAAGCAAAAAATCTACTCAAGAATAAGCACAGACAATATCTAAAGTAAAAATTCAAGTATAAACATAGCGAAAGTTTCTCTACAGAGTCGAGTATAAACAAAACAATGCATACCTATAGACTCAAGTATAAAGCCGAGCAATTTTTGCTCAGGTACAGAACGGAGTAATGTTTACCAATGCACTCAAGTATAAACACTACCAATATTTACTTATAGACTTAGATATACACATGTCAAATGCTACTTATAGACTGAATTATAAAGCCGATCAAAGTTTATCTTTAATCTCATGGATAAAGCCGAGTAATATTTACCTATACACACGAATATAAACACAAACAATGTTTACCTATGGCCTCAAATATAAAACCGAGCAGTGTTTTTATCCAACGGAAAAATTAGAAGCAGATGAAAATATGAAACACTTAGCAAAATGATTAAGGGGTATACATATATATGTATATAAATGATAAGAAAAGTTCATAGATTTAAAAAAAAAAATAAAGATACACATAAAATATGAATTTTAATGTTTTTAATCAACTATCTGCGTAGATTTTTTTTTTTTTACTATTCCTGGTTTCACACGGTCATTGGAACGAGAATTCAGAGAGCCGAGTTCGAATTCTAGTTGAATTCGTTGCATTAGGTTACGCAGAAATATATATGGAAATGCCTTGGTTGGCAACCAGTCTACCGCAGAAAGTAAAGGTAACCTATTGTGGGAAATTCTTTAGCCCTGTTAGTCATGTCTCTTATGTATATCAGATATGGCGCTTAACTGACGGATTGACTTTCACACGCACACATATATGTAAGCCCTGCTAATGACCCGTGGCACACTTAAAATGATCGCGCTTTACACCAGTTAAGTATAAATACGGTCAATATTTTCCTATAGAATCAAATATAATCAGTCAGTTAAGTGCCATACGTGATACACGCTTGGGCGATCATGTCTCGAAAAAGACATGAGTGACTGGGCAGAAGATTATCCCGCAGTAGGTTGCCATTGCTTTCTGCGGTAGACTGGTTGCAGACCAAGGCTATAGAACCCAATCTGTCCTGTTATTTAACCCACAACTGGAGGGAAGAGACGGATTAATATCTTTCCTAAGGGTATTCGCTCGTAAGTGAATGCAATGGATTCAGCTGGAATTCGAACTCGATTCCCCGATTTCTCGTTCCGAGCCGATATCCAAAGAACCACAACGCACATCCGTTAAATATAATCACAAACATAATTAATATTCGCGCATGATGTATAATAAAAGTAGATTCCGAATTGAGATAATTCATCAAGAGTGGGTATTTTTTAACATTCACTAACGGAACCCTACCCAAAATGTATACTCGTTATTTCTTATTATACTTCCAATCAAGAGTAATTTATCTGTAGCTTTATATGCGATCTCAACTTTCCAAAATCGCACAGACATTATTTATTTTATTCGGACGAAGAAAAGTATATTATATATAAATTTGATTTCAAATATATATATATATATATATATATATATATATATATATATATATAATTTAATCTAGATAGGAGCGTAGTCGGTAAATAGATAGATTAGAACAAATTGATATAACGTACTAGCAAACATCACCTTAAGGGGAGAGGTATTAATAAGCTGGAATAAACAAAAATCTGTGAAAATTGATAGATATGATAAGAAGTTGATCGAAAGGAAATAGGAAACTATATATTCGGTTTTTATTGGAATCGTAATCTATACACAGATCTCAGACGGTTGATAAATTTAGTAGATAAATATAGAAAAAAATGATGAAAAAAACTAGAAGTACAATTTAATGTTGGAATTTGATATACCAGTGTTGATCAATATACCTACTTTCACTTTCACTTTCACTTTTCTATCAAACTTTATCCAATTATGAAACTTGATTTTCCGAGTGTCTTTTACTTCAAAGGAAACAGATGGCTTTACTTCTGAGAAATTTCTACTGCAATGCATCCTTATATAGTTTTCATATGAAATTTGTATTGATTCCCTCTCACGATCTATTACGGCGTCACCTCTAAAAGTCAACTCCATTAACATCTAACTATATCAGCCTTCTGAACCCTGATTTCGGCCCACACACTGCCAACTTTAGAGCTGTTTCTTACTCGGTGTCGATATTCTCATTCCAATCATAAGCATCACTAGCAGATGCATTTATTCTCTTGCTTCTCGTTATTCTGTTTGCCCCGTACTTGGCTTTTGAACTTCTTTTATTCTTTTTGACCCGGCTGAATTTCTCATTCTGAAATCTCGATTACAAGTTGAATTTGTTAATCTTCTTCTTACCACATTTTTGCCACACGTGGCCTTACCTTTCTTATTTTTCTCGCGTTTTTTTTAATTATATCACCTTAAGCCAGTAGGGGCCCCCACTAGGAGAGAGATAGAAAGAGAGAGAAAGAGAGAGAGAGAGAGAGAGAGAGAGAGAGAGAGAGAGGGAGGGGTACAGAAGGTGCTAAAAAGATACAAGATGGATCGAATTCAAAGAAATAGACTATGGCAGTTGACGTTATATTTAAAATTTTGGCGATAGTAGCTATCAGGAAACAAGTAAAGGAAACGGAGTTCTACAGATGGGAAGTGCGAGAAAAGACACTGTTAGATGAGAAAAGGCGGTTAAATTAAACTATTTCGACTGTAAAGAAGGGTGGGACCTAGATGCCAATCTAGCAGCACTTGTAAATATATGTAAATATGTAAATATATGTAAATATATGTGGTCAGGACGCCAGCGCCAAAAGGTCGTCAATGCTGTTGTTACTTTTCATCTCCACCGAATTTTGAATTTAATTGTATTCCAATATTACTCCTGCTATGATCCCCCTCCTCCTATTTGTCCTCTTTCTACTTTGCTACCACCACTACTACTTTAATTATGTGAGTTTTTTCTCTTTTCTTCTATTCCAAACATCTATTTCTTTCAATTTTTATCTGATTTTCTCAGTTGGCATCTCCCATTTTTACAACTTAATATTTTTTCTTAAACTACTACTACTAAATCAATTTATTTCATCTCTTGTGCCTCTTTACTACTACTACTACTGCTGCTGCTACTACTACTACTACAACTACTACTACTACTAATAATAATAATACTTATAATTATAATTATGTTTTTTTCTTTTTTATCATATCTTTTTCTTTCATGTTAGTCTGGTTTACTCAGTTGGCATCTCTCATTTATAACTTTAGTTTTTTACGAACTGCTTCTACTAAATTCTTTTTTTTTTCGTTTGCTCTTTTCCTTTTTCTTCTTCTTGTGAAAATCCATTTCTTCGTATTATGTTTTCCCCTTAAGTGATTTTCGATTTTCTTATAACTTATCTCAATGCTGCACAAGACTATTTCAAATAGAGTTCCCAGTAAAGAACAAACGGAGTACACAAACTAAAATGTTAGCCAACTAATTTTTGCTACGTATGCAGAGAGTTTCAGGTCATTCAGTACAAAGTGAGGGCACCTCGACGTAGTGTAATTGTTAGCAAGCATAATTGTCTATAATAATTAAAGGTGAGTAGTGAGTTAGATCCTGGCGAGGTACTCCATACTTTCTGCCTTTTGCTAAATCTAAGCTTCGCTTAGAAAAACACTATTCATTATAGAGTAAGGTCACTATATTGGATTGGTTAGCTGGATTAAGAATCCAGAAACATTAGCTTGATGGAGCTTTACTATTTACTAAGAATAGGGTGGATAAGTACGAGTGTAATGAAGTGATGGTACTGACAAAAAGAATAACACGAAACATGAAGTTTCGTTTTCTAAGATTACTGTTATTTAACATATAATCTAGTCAAATATAGTCAAATAATCTCGGCTATTTTATAGATCCGGGTCCACAGAGCCATTGACCAAACATGGTCCTTACATTCTTAATCAATGATTTATGTGAAACTGTCTAATTAATATCTGAGGCGTTTGTTTATATATCTATATGTCCAACATTTTTTCTGGTGCGTGCATATATCTGGCGCTGTTGGACCCACAGGAGGTCACATTTCCAACTCACTTCTGACCACGAGTGAGTTACGGCCTTCCTAAGATGAAGAAGACGCTTGAAGCAAGAGAGGGTACTGAGACTTTACATTGCATCAGAATGAGAAAGATGACATAATGAGGAAAGTGTGCTTGTGAATTTTGACACGCAAAGGACATATTGAAGGCAAGAAAGACAGAGGAAAGCGGGGCATAAGCTCGCTAACAAGCTTGGGTTAATAATTTGCTGGACAGTGGTTAAGATATATAGCAAAAAGAGAAAAATTACGAGGGGCTACAACTGACAGAAAAATGTGAAGTGCAATGTTCAGGTAGTGACTAAAAATGTCTGTCGTAAAATTAATGGAAGACTAACTAAAGAAGTGTCTTTGTACCACGGCAACTTAAAGAAACAGTGCAAATCAATTACAGGACTTTTAAAAAAATCCCGTGACTCATTAGTCGTATGAGGCACCACATATACTGCAGCCTCATAAGTAGTGTTTCTCTAGGCACCACAGCCTGATGTAGCCCAACCTTCTCCAGGTTTGTTTGAATTAAGAGTTTTCATTCTCCTAGACCGGTTGCCATCCAAGGCTATAAAATCTAGTCTTTTTTGCTATTTTACCAATGACATGGATTCATAGCTTTTTTCAAAGGTATTAGCATGTAAGTGAATGTAATGAATCCAACTGGAATTCGAACTCGGCTCCCCGCTTTCTCAATCCGAGCCACTGTCTAGTACTATATATTAAGATACAAACACAATATAAACGTCAAATTCATACATACTGAACAACTGTAATTTTCAACAAGCCAAGACTAATAAAACAGTAAATAACATTTCACCATTACCTGTTCATACAGTTGTATAAATACACGTTTTTGTACAGTTTATCTATTAACTCTTGATATATGTTTTAGCTTGTTATTTACTCTATCTACAAATTCATTTCGAATGTACGTTGTGGTGCAGTCGATATCGGCGTGGAATACGAAATCGGAAAGCCGTGTTCGAATTTCGACTTAATTCATTGCATTCACTTATACGCAAATATCCTTTGGCAAGATATCAATCCATCTCTTCTCCCTACAACTATGGGTTAAATAGCAGGACAGATTGAGTGCTATAGCTTTGATTGGCAACCAGTCCACCGCAGCAACAAATGACAATTTACTGCTTAAAAATCTTCTGCCTAGTCAGTCAAGCATCGAAAGAGACATGATCACCTAAGCGTGTACACGTATGGCAGTTAACTGACTGACTGATAGTTTTAATTGCTCACACATTTTGTTAGTGTTGTGAAGTAGCAAGAGGGACAGAGGAAACCAAAGAGTAACCTACTTGGCGAGTTTGAGTGTGTGGATGGCTTTCATATCTGAGTGGTGTAATGGATAGTGGCTCGGAATTATTAATCAGAGAACCGAGTTTCAATTCCAGTTTGGTTCGTTATATTTACTTACGCGTAAAAACTATTAGGAAAGGTATGAATCCCCCTATCCCCCACGGTTATTGGTTTACCGGTAAGACTGGTATCTTTAAACCATTGTAATCTCTAAAAAGTTCGTACAACCGGAAAATATTTTCTGCTTTTAAATAACTTAGTGTTGTGGCGTAGTTTTCGCACTGAAGGTTATAATCGTGCTATGTCGGTTGCTAATCGACTTAACGCACCCAAAATTTTAAGAACTTGGAATCTTCCACTGTAAACTGACTTCTTAGTGTTCGGCTAACTGGCGACTAATATCAACTGCCTAGTAGTTCTACTGAAATCCAATAGAACTCTAAAGAACTTTCTAGAAATCCTATGGGGTTCCCAAGAACTTCTCAAGAACTTCTCTAGTTAACTTCCTTATTAATATAGAAGCGAGAGTCCATTATATATTAGGAATAGGTGTGCTTCACCATAACACTTAGAGAGGGTTGATAAGCCGTAAAACACGAATCAATTGATTAAGTATCAATTAACTACTTACTTTGTGCGTTGTGGTGCAGTGGATACTGATAAGACCGACGAATTCGAATTCCAGGTGAATTCGTTGCACTCACTTACGCGCAAATAACCCCGGGAAAGTTATTAATCTGTCACGTCTCCTTTCAGCTATGGGTACAATAGCAGAACAGATTGGGTTTTATAGCCTTGGTTAGTAACCGTTCTACCGCAGAAAGTAATTGCAACCTACTACGGAAAAAATCTTCTGCCTAATCAGTCATGTCTCTTTCGAGACATCACCGCTGAAGCGTCAATCACTTATGGCACTTAACTGAATGACATCTTGCTTTGTGCATTTTAGTTCACTGCTACCTTGAGTGGCTCTTGTATTTAGTGAACAGTACTATGAAAAGCCGAGAACAGGCTGCTCTAAATCTTTCACAAAATTGCAATACATCAATGCATAAACGGTATCTTTGCTCTTGCACCAATATATTCTGTATCGTTTAAAACTCAGTTGTTTTTTTTCCTTTAGTTTCAATTCTGCTCTTCAATATAATGAAATATATTTTTATTACTGTTTCTTCAATATCGCTTATTTCATTTCTAGTCTTTTTCTTCATGTTTTTTTTTTCACTATTATAACTACAAATCGTTTGAAATAAGCGTAGCAGACTACTCTCGGTTCTCTTTGCCATGGACGCCTTTCCGACCCGTGAAATATATTGATCCCAGTTTTTATTAAAACGAAATAGAAGAAGAAAACAAGTCTTTCATCTTTTTCAAAGCAAATAATCTAAACAGCCAGATTTCCATTGTCTTGTCCGCGACTGATGTTATTTTTTCTCATCTCTCATCTGATTTAGAAATATTTGAATTTTTTTTCTGTTTATCGTAGATTTTCATTGACGGCTACTTGAATCCAATGGAATATCTGTAGCACGAGAGATGTAAGTGGGAAGACTGACTGCCGCGTAAGTAATTACTTAGAAATACAGATCGATGGAGAGCAGAAAACGATTTGGTTAAGAATGCATTGTTGTTTGTATGCCTTTTTTTCTCCACAGATATTCGTGATTTTAGATACACACGCAACTATTTTTTTTCATGGAGAGTAGATGAGCAAGGATATATGTAATCAACATGGCCACTGAAACGCCATGGGACAGAACGTTCAGCAAGGCACGCGGGCGGCTTCTAAACATCGACAAAAAACACCAATATCTCTTGTGTATGACGTTAGAAATAGCTGTTTTTTCATATTGGATGTATTTTTGGCAATCTATCTATCTATCTATCTATCTATCTATCTATATTTACTATTCCTGGGTATGATGATATATTATATCATGCAGCAAGCCCTCTGATCGAGACATTAGAGGTTTTGAGGCATATCGAACCACCTCTTAATTATTGCCGTTACGAGGCCCACACTGTTCCGATGAAATAGCACCTGTTATGACTCCAGCTATGGACTATAAAATTATTAAAAAAAACTCTATTCATTGCAAAATTATCAAAAATATTTATCTATAGAAAAAAGCTTTACATAAGAAATGAGTCAATTTCGGCATTAAATTACAAAATGGTTGATATGCCATAAGACAAACAAATAAAAGATCAACAATAAAAAAATATCAGCTCACTTGAATTTCATTTTGTAAATAAATGCCTATACTTATATCTCTTTATATAACACATCACTCAATAAGACCTGCGCCTGATATATAGATGACGCCAAAAAATAAAAAAATCCAAATGATTTTTAAAAAGTACTAACATTCAAGTGGTATGTGACAAAATTTGAGTAAATCGAATTATTTAACAAATTACAGTTATTTAAGTGAAGATACTGTTGCAAATTTTCAAAACAAAGCAAAAATCTGAGTTTCGTGTGTTGATAAAACATAGCTTTCTGACGGGAAATACTGTTCAAGCAAAGCAATGTTAGCTGTTATTCGGACTTTGCTCCGTCGGAAACAACAGCTAAGAGGTGGTATGCTGAATTTAAACGCGGTCATGCAGACACAAATGATGCTGAACCCTCAGGTTGCCGAAAATCAGCATTTGTTCTGGAAAACACCAAAAAATCCACAAACCCCTTTTGGCCAATCGTAAATTGAAGTTGCGTAAGATAGCATAGGAGTTAAACATACCAGAAGGCAGTGTATTCATCATTTTGCATGAACATTTGTCAATGTGAAAGCTGTGTTCAAAGTGGGTGCCGCCTTTGCTCATAGTCGATCAAAAACAACAATGCGTCGACGATTCAGAGCGTTGATTGCAACTGTTTCAACGCAACAAGAAAGATTTTTTGCGTACATATATGACAATGGATGAAACATGGATCCAGCACTTTTTTCAGAGTCATATCGGTAGTCAGTTGAATGGACAGAAGCAGGAGAAAGCCATTCAAAACGACCAAAGACGCAAACATCAGCAGTCAAGGTTTTGTCATCCGTATTTTGCAATACGCAAGATATTTTGTTCATCGATTACCTTGAGAAAGGAAGACTCATCAATAGTGAATATTATATAGCATTAGCGGTGCGTTTGAAGAAAGGAATCGCATTAAAATGGCCACAAATGACGAAGGAAAAAGTGATCTTTCACGAAGACAATGCACATTGTCACAAGTCGATCGCAACGATGACAAAACTATATGAATGACACTTCGAATTCCTTTCGCAACAACCCTATTCTCTGAATCTGGTCCCTAGCGACTCCACGAGCTGTTTGCCGATCTCAAAAGAATGCTCCAGGGAAAGAGATTTGGCTCCAATGATATCGGAAACTGAGGCGTATTTTTAGGCCAAAGACAAATAGTTCTACAAAAAGGCATCGAATTGCTAGAGAAGGTTTGAAATCAGTGTATCACACATAGAAAGAGATTATGTTGATGACTAAATTCGGATTTTGCCTAAAAGTTTCTTGTTCATTAGTTAGGCCCGGAATTTATTGAGTGATGTTAAATTCTTGTTAAATTGAGGTATGTACAAATCTGTAATTAGATATCCAGAAATGCTTTCTTAAGGCAGATTTTCTTCCTTTATCTCTGAAGATAATCATTACTTAAGGCTTATTCTTATTCGCCGCTACATTATACTCTTCCTTTCAGAAATATTTAAATTGACTTTATATTATTATTATTATTATTATTATTATTAAACTATATACATTAACATTTGATACGCTACATTATAGTCTTCCTTTGAGAAATATTTAAATTGACTTTATATTATTATTATGTCATTTTTCATCATATTTCGATTTCTGCTTTGGTCTCACTACCAACCAATCTGCGGGGAGACCTAAGGCAGGTAGTGGCATGTTGTTATGGCTCCATTTCATGTTTTTCTATCTTCCCTATCATCTCCAGCATTACATAGATAAAGTTTTCCTTAGTGTGTGGGCTGTACTCAATAAGACAATTTTTTGTATATCTCTTAAGCTGGGGTTTCCAGGGATTCTTTCAATGTGTTGTTTTGTTCCATTTTTTATCATTCCAAGTGCACCTACTATCACTGGCACAACTCTTGTTTTCAATTACCACATTTTTTCTATTTCAATTTCCAGGTCTTTATATTTTGACAGTTTTTCAAATTCCTTGATTGCTATGTTACAATCCGCTGGACAAGCCATATCAATTAATAGACAAGTTTTCTCCTTCTGGTTTTTAACAATAATGTCTGGCCTGTTTGCTTCAATTTTTCTGTCTGTGTAGATGGTGTAATCCCATAGAATGGTTACATCTTCTATTTCTGTAACCGGTGCTGGATGATGTTCATACCAGTGTTTGTTTACAGCTTTTCCATAATGTTTCCACATTGTCCAATGTAAATATTGCCCAACTCTATCGTGGCGATTTTTATATTCGTTTGGGGCAAGCACAGAACAGCCTGAGATTAGGTGGTCTATTGTTTCTTGGTGTTTATCACAAAACCTGCATTTTGGATCCATATTATTATGCATAATATTTGCCTGAAAGTTTCTCGTGAAAAGACTTTGGTCTTGTGCTGCAAGTATAAATCCTTCAGTTTCAGACTTTAATCCAGATGTACGTAACCATCGATGAGTATTAACTTTGTCAACATTGGATTTATTGGCACGTACTGGATATTGGCCATGCAGAGGTTTGTCTTGCCAGCGCTGTTTCATCTTTTCAAGAGCTTTATCTTTGGCTTTCATTTTCATATTTTTTGCCGCAATAGTTGGTTCTTGGCTTCTGTTTTGCTTTTCTACAGAATCTACTAACTGTAAATCTTGTTTGTATTTACTGCCTTCTTTTATTATTGAATATTTTTTCTTTCTTTCTTCATGTTGCCTTACTAATTGTATCATCCAATCCTTTGTTGTTTCTATGTATGTTAGTAAGCCAATAGTTGTTGTCTTGTATGACAATTCCAGCTGAATAAGAGCCCTTCCACCTTCTTTACGGGGTATGTATAGACGGTCTACATCAGCCTTTGGATGATGCATCTTATGCTTAGAAAGAAGCTTTCTTGTTTTAGCATCCATTCGCCTGATGTCGTTTAGAGTCCAGTTTAAGATGTTAAAGCTATATTGGACAACTGGGATTGCAAGGCTATTAATGGCCATAACTCTGTTCTGTGAATTTAATTCAGTTTTTAATATCATTCGTAGCCTTCTATAGTACTCTTTACGCACTATTTCTTTCATTTTTTTATGGTGAATGTTTTCGCTCTCATTTACACCTAGGTATTTATAAGCTTCTTCTGGTTTCAATTCTTTTATTGTTACAGCAGTGTCTAGGCTAATTGAGGATGTTTCTTGTATTGATCCACGTAAAACTGTAGCTTTAGCACATTTATTCAAATTAAATTTCATTCCAATGTCTTCGCTGAAGCATTTTACAGTTTGCAGAAGACCTTCCAGCTCATTATCATTCTTAGCATATAACTTTAAGTCATCCATGTAAAATAGATGGCTTATTTTCTTTTGTCCTATTTTATAACCACATTCTGTCTTATTAAGTTGACTGGTTAGTGCTATTAATGATATGCAGAATAGTAAGGGAGATAAAGAATCACCTTGAAATATACCTCTTTTGATGTTTATTTCATCAGACTTATAGGTTCCATTTATATGATTGAGGTAAAGGGTTGTTTCCCATATAGACATGCACTGTTTGATGAAATTGATGATGACGGGCGATATCTTGTATATATATAAAGTCTTTAAATTCCAGTCATGTGGCACACTATCGAATGCTTTTATTATTATTATGTCATTTTTCATCATATTTCGATTTCTGCATTGGTCTCACTACCAACCAAGTCTGCGGGGAGACCTAAGGCAGGTAGTGGCGTGTTGTTATGACTCCATTTCATGTTTTTCTATCCTCCCTATCATCCCCAGCATTACATAGATAACGTTTTCCTTAGTGTGTGGGCTGTACTCAATAAGACAATTTTTTGTATATCTCTTAAGCTGGGGTTTCCAGGGATTCTTTCAATGTGTTGTTTTGTTCCATTTTTTATCATTCCAAGTGCACCTACTATCACTGGCACAACTCTTGTTTTCAATTTCCACATTTTTTCTATTTCAATTTTCAGGTCTTTATATTTTGACAGTTTTTCAAATTCCTTGATTGCTATGTTACAATCCGCTGGACAAGCCATATCAATTAATAGACAAGTTTTCTCCTTCTGGTTTTTAACAATAATGTCTGGCCTGTTTGCTTCAATTTTTCTGTCTGTGTAGATGGTGTAATCCCATATTATTATTATTATTATTATTATTATTATTATTATTATTATTAAACTATATACATTAACATTTGATACTTTTACGCTTTTAAATTATTGATTTACGATTATTCTTAAACACGCATGAATATTTGTATGCATATATATATATATATATATATATATATATATATATATAAAATTTCATCTTTTATTATATAATAAAAGATGAAATTTCGTCTTTTGATATTCGTAACTCTACACGTTCAAATGAACTAGGTATTTACCATTTTTTTAAATAACCATTTACTGGTCTGATTCTACCAATATCAATTTTACAATTGTCTACATATATATGTTTTTTTTTTCAAATAAATCTCCTTAAACTATATTCGTTGTATGGCCATTTCCGCGAGAAAGATTCTCGCTTCCTCAGCAGCGATCACAATCAAAATCAAAATTGCAAATATGAAACGAAAATTCACATTCCGATAGGTCACTCAAAATAATTCCATACACAGGAAGTTTATATTAAAAGGGGAAAATAAGTAAGTAAAAAATATACAGGGAAGGGAAATTAAGAAAAAAAAAAGAAACATTGTCGTCTACACACTGTTACGGAGGGTAGGGAAGGGAAGAAAAGAAAAAATGACTCGATTATAGAATAAGAATTTTAGAATACATCTGAATTAAAAAATCAAAATACAATCAGCGAAGATTTCCATTCTTCTTCATTCCTCCTGAAGAGATATTCGAAACCCAATATCGAAACAACTATATGATTGTAGAAGACACATATATATAAAAAAACATTATGTACATGTTCTAAAATATAATTTATAATATATATATATATATATATATATATATATGTATGTATATATATATATATATGCTTGTATTCATGTATTGTAGTAAACTACTCCGGAGACTATTCAACTCTTAATGTGTGTGCATATATATACACAACTGAACATACGCACGCACATAAAGCCCCCCCGCACACACGCACACACACACATACAGACACATATATATATACACACACTGTTCAACACTATATGTTTGTGCATTTGCGTACACACACACACACAAACACACACACACACACACACACACACACACACACACACACACATATATATATATATATATATATATATATATATATATATATACACACATGTGTGTGTGTTCAATGGTATTTTTCTCATTCTGAATGCCATGCAATAACATTTAAAACTTTTGAGGTGCATTTGGTACAAATCTTTCCAGATTATTCCGTGTTTACCAATGTTTTTTATCAGTTATGACTCAACATGAATTCAAATGCGCCTTCGTTGTTCACATTTCTCACCACATTCGCGCCAACAACCACTCCAGTCGACTTCGCAAGTTATTGGGAAGCCGACATGCTTTAGACAATGAATATACACCGCACCCTTGGCCGTTCTAACTCCCAACATCCTCTCAGTTACATAGCGGGAGCTTCATTTATCATATTTCAGGAGGGTACACATTGTGAACGAGCAGTGTCCGACCGCCACCTCATCTAAATATGAGATAAATTCAGATTTATGATTTGCAGGGAGGTTGTTCGGTTAAGATCACGAGAAGAGACAAGACTAGCCGGATATCTGGCACTGGGCCAGATGCAAGAAGAATATCGAATAGTGAAATCTTGGTGACGGGGATTGTGTGAAACATTGGGATTTAGAATTTGAAGATGAAGCAGGTAGGAAAGGGTGTGGTCAGTTTCGAGTGAGCGAAATCTTATTGGTAGATGTTGCCCAAAAGCGTTTAGTGTAGTGTTTATTACAACTATAAGCAGGAGGTCACTAGATTGCTAGACTAGTTCACTACGGTCTTAAGATATTCGAAAGTAATATCCTATTCTGTTATCTATCTGGTTTGATGGCTAGAGAAGTTGAGACCGTCTCCGCCGTTAAGGAACGTATCTAGAAAGTAAATTTGTAATTCAAGTAAGCAGCTACCCACACCACTGAAGAAAAGAAAAAACTGATGCCACAAGTCAGTTATCATGTTCTTGTAAAAGATTTAATTAATTTGATGTCCCTACTGTGAAGAGATAGGACACAAGGTTGAGATTAATTTGATCCAATCGAGTGCATATTTCAGGACATGTTCAAAAATTACCCAGACTTCGCAATCATTGGTAGCGCTGGTATGTGTATGACTACCGATACTCCTCTTTAGTTCAATGGGGGTGCAGCCTCAAACAGCTGTTCCCTGGGATCGGCACGTCACAGTTTTTATTTATCTCACCTGCATCTATGTCCGAAGACAAAGCCACAACTGAGTCTCACTCTCCCGGAAGACAGAGCGATGGTAATCCTCCCTTAGTATATGTTACAGAAATCCCGATTTTATAAGCCTAGCTTAGATATGGCCAAAATTTCAGAGCACTTAGTGAGGAACTATCTCACTACCTTCCACTCTATCAGACCTAACAAAAAATTAAAAAAAAGAATCTGCATATTTATTCAGTTATTGATTTGGAATGACGAGATTTGTTTTTTACTATGAAAAAAAATACGTACTTTGAATTATTTATCAGCGGGAAATATCTGCAAATACATACCATCTCATTGTGAGTAGATGTGTGGTGGTGTAATGCATAGCAGCTCGAAATAAATATTCGAAGAACCGAGTTTAAATTTAATTTTGGTTTGTTACACGCAGATAGTTATGAAACTGAATGACCCGCCCCACTTATTGGTTAAATGTTAGTACTTGCTTCTGGAAAAGTCATAGATATTCTGAAAAAGTCATTTATGCAATATTCACTTGACCTGCCTCATATTCTTATATTATAAAGTATTTCCACTTTAAATAGCGTACAAAGTAAAACTAATTCAAGTAAATAAATAAATAAATTAATAACCATTAGGTTGTTCGAAATTATTACACGGCTTTTTTTTTTTAATCGTGTCACCCCAAGCAAGGCATTCCACTGCCACTATAGCGCAGGGACTTACATAGAGAAATTGGGTATAGGAAATGTCAGAAGGAGGGTGATAGACGATTTAGGATGTACATAAGGAGAGAGTTGGAGAGAGTGGGTGTGAGTTAGTGTGTTAGGAGGTGTCTATTGACCTTACATTTAAAATCCTGGAGGTTGTAGCCGTCGGGGAAGCAAGCATGCGGTAGGGAATTCCACAGGAAGCAAGTGTGAGGAAAGAAGCTGTTGGAGTAGAAATTGCGGTTACATTTCATCGGTTTCACTATAAAAGGGTGGGACCTAGTTGCCAATCTAGTATCTCGTGCAAATTCACATCTAGGGGCACCAGTCTTAGGATATGAGACTTTGTCTGACCCACCAGATTCCCCTAATCTCTCACCTGCTGACTATCATCTCAAGGATCTTAATTTTATAAACCAAAAGGCATTCCGTTGTAATAAAGATGCGTAAAGTCAAAAATTTAAATACCTGGGAAGTCTTTTAACAGAAGACGGAAAGTGCGGCACTTAGATACGAAGGTGAATTGACATGGCAAATGACGCATTCCAGAAGCTGACCAGAGTATTGAGAGGCAGGAAAATTCCACTAGAAAGAAAGGAGAGATTACTGGATTGCTATGTGATGACTATTCTCTAATATGGAAGTAAATGCTGGACAATCTCATCAAAGATGAAGGAAAATTTGAAGCAAACAAAAATGGTTCTACAGAAGGATGCTAAGGATATCATGTATTGAGCATGTAAGCAATGGTGAGGTTTTGGAAAAGATGGAAACGAAAAGGAAATTAAAACTGAACATCGGGAAAAGACAGCTAAAATTCATGGGATATGTAATGAGTAAGAAGGGCTTAGAGAATCACAGGTCAGATAGAGGGAAAGAGAGAGAAGGGAAACAGCGTGTAACATTCTTGGCAGGACTGAGTAAGTGTGGATGGCAGAGCGGGGTTCGAGTAGGGTAACACGAGAAAGCGTGCTACGAGCCAGATAGAAGAGGGAGATGTGGAAAGACATGATCGCCTACACCCTGAAAAAATATGGTCTACAGAAAAAGAAAAAAGGCATTTAAAAAATAGTAACCAGAGAGGTGAGCATTATAAATGTCCCAAGTGCCTCAGTTTTTTTTTTAAAATCCAATTTCAATTGGGAAGAGAACGACTGGCAGTCGGTGTTGGTCGATGCCTATTTGAAATGTAATTATATACATTGGATATATTACAAAATGTTTAGCAAAAATCTCACATTACATTACTCTGACCATAGCTCTGTTTGGTCTAATTAAAAACACACTGAAAGCTACCAAACTCTATTCATAACATACTTGTCGATAATACAAATATAATAGTATAATCCACGTAAAAAAGGATGCAAATAAGAGCATTGTTAATAAAAAAATGCAAAGCCAACACTCAACAATACCACCTACAAACACGGCCACAATGTACTGAGGGTGTTTGGAAAATAAAATATTCTAATAGTTCTAGAAACATACATAAAACCATCTATGTATTCAGTCAAATGTAAAATAAAATGTATGTTTTATAGTGGCTTAAAGTCTAGCCGAAAGCACTTGAATGAATA